>JAVTVY010006951.1:0-40987 GCA_036873755.1 Hanleya hanleyi
AGAGGTTATTATTTCAGAACTTCTGTAAGTCAGTCCCCTGTCATACGTGACAACTATTGTATCTGTCTACAAATAGAAGAGAGAACATTCAACAACAACTACTTCAGCATTTAGATTTCTGTAGCTTCCACCCACACAATCCCCCTCACTCATGTTTATGGGTTTTGAGTCACATTTTTTTATATTGCATTTGACGCCTACCATTTCTACAACTCCAAAGAAGTTATTAATATAGAGTAGATTTTTCCACCAGGTGTTCTCGCAGTAATCCTTCTCCACACCCTGGGCAGGCCACATGGGGCCCTCACCGAGGTAACGGAACAAGCACACATCGAACATCAGTACCAGCATGTATGGAGGGGTTAATCTGTAAGACATGGAATAATAGCCCTCTTTTAAACGGTCTAAACATATATATCATGTGGGTGATAGATTATTGATGCTGGTCAGTCTGGAGGAATTGAGTAGCCAGGCAACAGCCTCTGCAAATGAAGACCTGCCGGATACTGCATGTATTAAAATCCTTGCTGCCTGGTTATGTACAAAATTCCCCGTGGTTGCATGACCTATCACAAAGAATTCGTAGAAAGTTTGGGCATTATAAACAATTTTCTTTTCTTTTCAGTCAACCAAAGCGAGCCCATGACTTGCCTGAAAAGGTTTCAGGATACCATTCGATCAATATCCTGAAACAAAAATTATGAAATAAAATGCTGGCATATTTCTTTATTGTAAGAAGTCTCTATTTCTAGAGTGCTGTGTTAATTTTGCATTAATGAAAGCTCATGTGAAACACGACGAAGAGCAATTCCCAAGAATACTTTTGTGTAACAAGATTAATGTCGCTTTCAACAATATTTCAGTCATATCATCATGTCTGGGTCCTATTTCTTTTCACATTCGGGACCCTGAGGGTGGATCCTTATATATTCCTTTTCACACCCGGAAACCCATGGGTGCCCCAAATAGTTGCCTTTTAAGATAAGCTGTCTGAGGAGCTGAGGCTCTAAATTCTTTCCATGGTTGACCACAGCGACACCCTAGTTCAATCTCATGACCTGGGGTGTCAATCCACAGACGCCCAACAGGTTCACACATGGTAATAGTAGAATGAGCACATATGTCACATTATCATCATGATCAACTGCATGGTCCATGTTTCATGTCACAGTCACAAAACAAAGGAGAAGGATAGAGTTTCTGGGTACCACAGGCGGTTATCAGGTAATACAGAAGCCGGTCTGAACAATAGAACATTAGACTAAATACTGACCGTCTTGTATACTTGAGTCATAGTGCTGGATTAGTACATTTCCCATATACATGTACATGTATGTGAGATAAGCACTTACAGTGAAGGTGGCCAGTTAAGATGCTTGCCTGACACGAGCTGCAGGCACGATGCATTCCAGCAATGTTTCTCTCAGTGTGGCGTTAATACTTTTTAATAAATTACTAATTATTAGTAATGATTTAAATTAGAGGAGAAAAAGAATCCCATATTAACTTGATCATTGGATGAAAATTCCCACTCTCGAGAAGGAAAATACATCCAAACCTCGCCTCGCCAGCTCGGTTGGGGTGTATTTTCCTTCTCTCGAGTGAGAATGTTCATCCCATGATCAAGTTATATGGGATCCTCTTATTCTCTGAGGGGAAGGGGTGAGAATGAGTTCAGATTTACCTCCAGAATCTGTGAAAGTAGTACATCGCCCAGTTCATCTTGAGATTTCCCTTCCTTCTCTCCATCTCCCTCATACACAGATAGGTCACCAACAAACCACTGCAGTCAATATAGGTCGAACAATATTATAATTCAGTGAGAATTTTTTTTTAGGGTATGGGAAAGACAAGGAAAAATGTATCATGTAACTCCAGAAAGGTATGCACAGTCTTAATTGGAGCAGACAAGAGTAGGCCTTGCAACTGGAATCTGTTCATTTTAATTAGTCATTTACTCGTGAGCATGTGAAATAAAAAACAACAATTGGCTCCACATATATTTCCCTTTTTGTGATGTGTATTGTACATGTATAACACACAGAGCCATTTCTTCGAGGTTTTTTTAAAGCTTTTTCAGACAATTAAATAATATTTTGAATTGACACTGGAGAGAGAAATCTGCCACTCAGAAAGCAATTTTGCTGCGATTTTCCTGTCTGAAGTTTATTTAGGTCATGCCTGTTTCCCAGATGCAAAACCCACTTTTTAGGGAGTCCACAATCTCCGCATTCACACGGATCTACACGGAATTTACACGGAACAACACGGAACTGCAAAATTTCCGTGTCAGCTGAATATATCCACACAGAGTTTTCTCCGTGTTGACATGGAAGGACACGGAGTTTGTGGACTTTGATTATTTTGACACGGATTGGACTTAAGATTATTTTTCAATAATAGGATATCTATAGACCTTTTCACGACAGATTCGGTAAATTTCGCATCCATTCGCAGGGCTAGAAATTACTATCTATTTGCAGGACATGTCCGGCAAAAAATTGTCATGTCCTGTAGTTTTTTAGATAATTTACATATGTATTAATTGGATGCAAGACAATTTTCACAAATGTCCTGTAAGTGGTTGGGGCCTATTTCGACCCCTGATTCGGAGAAGCAAGTCACGTGGCGCAAAAACATGCTGGTGAGTTGACAAGTCGGCTCACCTCATCATTTTCTGTGTGCAGATTTGTCTCTGCCATAACAGAGGTATGTAGCAAATAATTACAACGAATGATCTTTGAATTGAAAAACATTTTCTTTTGTAATAAAGCGTCTGTGTTCCAAGCTGCCATAAGTCTGCAACCGTCAGTGTATTTTTTGTTTTAATTTATGATCTTTTATCGGCAATAATTTCAAGAAATAGTGTCATTTCTGGTTGTGATCTCCAGGCAGAGGTCACAGCATTTTTTACAGCCCACCAGCAACTGGTTATTTCATTGGTCAAATCCAGCGTGCAATCGGGAGTTTCCGTTGACAGTTTTTCACGTTGTCATGTCTTTCGGCTATTTTCGGTATGAAAAGATCTATACATTTACACAGGTCCAGGCCGTATTGGACATAGCAATGTAAGATAATGTACTACATATAGGAGAGCACCTTTCTGGGGAGTAAAAAAAAAAAAAAATAATTGACTGATTTATTTATTTCTTTTTATTTTTTAGAAAGGCAAACTCTAAACAAATCAAACTAATAAAACTATTACACTAGACCTCAATCACATCACCTCTGTTCTTCTATGAAACAAAGTCCTTAAATCGGAATAAGATATATATAGGAAACCAAACTATCCAGTTTCTAAAGCAAAGGACAAAGGTGGCGCCCATGTCGCGTAGTTTGTGGGTGTTGTTGTTGTTGATGTTGCAACATGATGCATGATCGCGATGTCTTTGACAATGAACAACATCTGAACTTCCAATAAAGTACTTGAAATGTGTTGGTAGAAGAGGTCAGAAATAGAAACTAGTAATGTATTTAAACTATCAACGACGTAGGTGATCTTTTAATAATAATGTCATTAAATGTTCTGCTATAATTTCGAAGAACAACATTGACGAAAATTTTGCTTGCCTGATCATGTGAGGGCACTGCCTCCAAGTTTTGGTTGCTCGATCTTCCAGGATGTACGGCTAGCTAATTAACGAGCCCTGATCTCGCTTAAGCTTCTTGCCCAATGTCATGATGTGTGATTAACTACCACTTATTGAGTGTAGCTGTGTGTTCATTTCGGCATTGATTAAAGTCATGTTGTTGTTGTTGCTGAAATCATGCCGACGTCCATCAGCCAATCGACTGACTTCCCTGCTCCACGTGATCTCGTGCTGCAGAATAGCGCCAAATTTCGCTGTTTCAAAATTTGTTGGCGGCTGTTCACTGTTCTTGTGGACACACAGTGGTTCTTCAAGAATCTACCGGTATGTAATAGATGGATGTTTTTAATTATACACTTGGTAGTCTGACAAACGTTTGGGCAACCCTCTACTGCCATGTGATGATGCCGTTTGAATCATGTGTCAGAATTTACCCAAAAGCCTGGATGTGCTACCGACGAGAACAACAACAACAACAACAAGAATTGGTAAGATTATTATGCGTGCAATTTCAATTGTTCATGAATGATGTTCCGCGGTTGCTATGTTTTATCTTACTTCTTAACAACAACAAAGTTACTGTGTGTTTGGTAAGTTGAAAAACCACCACCAACATGCTCGTTCGTTCCTGAACATTTCCACAACCATGACAACATATTCTGCTCAAACGAGGACACCAAGAGTCTTGAAGAAATCAAGAAAGCAAAATTGTGATCCTTGATAACTATTAATTTAAATCTAGAATAAATTGCTAGTTTAATATTCAAAAGATGCACTTGTGTGAAAATTTATATGCGAAATATGGGCAAAAAGGTCAGAATATTAATATTTATTTGATATTTTATTTTATTTGTTTGCATTTTATTTTCAGGTGGACCTATATCGGTGTACTGATCATGGAACTGATATTGGGGAATTTTCGGAACAGCATGAAGAGGCATACTGGACACCCCAGGTTGGAGTTGTGACACAAGACATTCTGTCAATCCTTTCAAAGATGGAGCGCTGCTGGAAGTTATCGGAAAAAACCCATCAATCCTTTCAGTGGAAGTTACCAGAAAAAAAACATCAATCCTTTCAGTGAACTGAGTGTTGTCGAAATATTATTGAATGCATAGATGAAGGTTTTTTTTTTATAAAATCAAGACAACTGGTTATATCACTGAACATGCTAAAGTGTGCTAACTATAAATTCATTATTTAAAGAAATTGATAGTCTGACTTGTAAGCAAAGAGTTTGCTCCTATTCGGCATTGGAGTTTCTTCGGATCTAATTGATTATATTGCCAGAGCCAGGCAGTGGAATAAATTTGGAAAACCCCCACACCCTTAAGTATTTACATACCGTCTCATGTTTTAGGACTCTGGATAACAGGTACGAAAATATACAAAATTAAATATAATTCATATCAGCTTCTTGTCTTGTTCTTCACATTCAAATACCTAACAAATTAACTTGTGTTTGTGATATTTCTTGCATTTGTGAAGTTTTCATAAGAAATATTTAAGTTCGCGTGAGATCTCATGTGATATCTCACGTGTGAGACGGCAGCAGCGGCTCCCACAACTGGCCCCCTGATGATGCCGTTTACGCTGCTTGTTTTTCTGTGTGTTTCCCTGTGCAATATAAGCATAATTCTGTCATTTTTCAGTTTCCGTGTATAACTCCGTGTGACTCCGCGTCATTCGGAGTTTTCTCTGTGTCAATATGCATATTTCAGTCATTTCTCAGTTTCCGTGTTCCTCCGTCTTCCTCCGTGTCATTCGGAGTTTTCTACACGTAGATTCCGTGTTGAATGGTCCCAATACTCCGCATAAATCCGTATCGCTGATACGGAGCCAATGCGGAAATCAACTACACGTATTTTACGCGTAGTTTACGTGTAGATTCCGTGTGTCATACGGAGATCTGATCTAATTTGAGCAAGATTGCTATAATGGTGGTTTTGCGAAATACAGATCAATTTTTCAAGAAAACTATGAAAATCTTTCATCTGAATTCACGGTGCATTATTCAGACATTACTAGGTCCACTTGATCTCAGAATTGGAAATATCACATGGAGAGCTGAAGTTAACAGAGAGCCAGAATGGACAGGCACCTCTAAAGCAACAGGCTTCTTTGTTGCCATGAGTTTGAGGTGTACCGTATTTCTTCTAATTATTCAGACACCAAAACTAAACTTCAGGCTACTCTGACATGTCTGGAGAGAAATTCTGCAAACATTCTACAAATTTCACTGGTTATCTTTGTAGTTCTTGAGATAAATAACATATCCCTACCACAGTATTTAACCTCAAGATGGATTTTTTCTGCTTCTAAGTCTAAAATTGCTGTTCGAAAAATTAGAAGAAAAATCGACCATAGAGGTCCATGTCCCCCGCTAGCAGCACCAGTTATGGTGGATTACATCCACCATAACTGGCGCTGCTGCTGCGGGGGCCATGGACCTCTATGGTCGATTTTTTGGGGTCGATGATATCTCATATCATTGATAAGAGTATGATTTGAAAATGGAGATATCGCTGATGAGCTTAACATAATCTAATACAGCAGATGGCACCCATATTGGATTATGCACATCCATAAAACATAATACATGACTGTCCTCTCACTAAGGTCAAGGGACTCCCCAAGTTTGAAGTAGATCAGTTGAATCGTACTCCAGCTATTGTCCGGACAAGATCAAACTGCTTACAATCCAATATGGCTGACGGCGGCCATATTAGATTACGCACATTGCTGAAAAACAATCCCAACCGTCCTCTCACCAATGTCAAGGCACACCCCAAATTTGAAGTTGATCGATTAAATCGTTCACGAGTTATTGTCCGGACAAGAAAATCTAAGATCAAACTGCTTATAATCCAATATGGCTGACGGTGGCCATATTGGATTATGCACATCGCCGAAAAAAAATCCAAACCGTCCTCTCACCGATGTCAAGGCACTCCCCAAGTTTAAGTAGATCAGTTGAATCGTACTCCAGTTATTGTCCGGACAAGATCAAACTGCTTAAAATCCAATGAAATCCAGTATGGCTGATGGTGGCCATATTGGATCAAGCACGTCCTTGAAAAACAATCCTAATCCTCCTCCCAACAATGTCAAGGCACTCCCCACATATGAAGTAGATCGGTTAAATCGTTCTCGAGTTGTTGTCCGGACAAGATCCAACTGCTTATAATCCAATATGGCTGACGGCGGCCATATTAGATTACGCACATTGCTGAAAAACAATCCCAACCGTCCTCTCACCAATGTCAAGGCATACCCCAAGTTTGAAGTCGATCGGTTAGATCATTCACGAGTTATTGTCCGGACAAGAAAATCTAAGATCGAACTGCTTATAATCCAAAATGGCTGACGGCGGCCATATTTGATTACGCACACTGCTGAAAAACAATCCCAACCGTCCTCTCACCAATGTCAAGGCACACCCCAAGTTTGAAGTTGATCGGTTAAATCGTTCACGAGTTATTGTCCGGACAAGAAAATCTAAGATCGAACTGCTTATAATCCAAAATGGCTGACGGCGGCCATATTTGATTATGCACATTGCTGAAAAACAATCCCAACCGTCCTCTCACCAATGTCAAGGCACACCCCAAGTTTGAAGTTGATCGGTTAAATCGTTCACGAGTTATTGTCCGGACAAGAAAATCTAAGATCGTACTGCTTATAATCCAAAATGGCTGACGGCGGCCATATTGGATTACGCACATTGCTGAAAAACAATCCCAACCGTCCTCTCGCCAATGTCAAGGCACACCCCAAGTTTGAAGTTGATCGGTTAAATCTTACGGAATTACGGACACCGGTGTTTCTAAGTCCCCCCCCCTACTAAGTAGCGGGGGACAAATAGGGTACCGGTACCTGAAATTCTGTCACATTCTACAGTCCTTTACTGGAGTTTGTAGCCTGGACATTAATATTTCCAATTATTACCGTTGAACTCAAAATCAATGGGCTTCTTCTTTGACATGAGTTTGAGGTATACCCAGACCTCTATACTTTTGCCAAGGCGTGACATTCGAGTATATCTGTCCCGGAGATACCAGCCCCCCAAAAATGAGAATTTCTAGGGGTCATTTCATACAATTTTTCGCATTTTTGTTTCATATAACAGCCTACCATTATACATTTCACGATTCACGGAGGCTACAAATGAATACTTTACAACCAAGTCAAGGAAAATTTTGAAATTACTGACTCTTTTTCTGCAAACTGGAGCAATTTTGAAGGTTTACTGGTTATTTTAGAAATAATTTCATGAAATGCCAGGATGTGTGAGATTTTGATATAACTGCGTGAGAGCGCGAGACATATGTGTAAATATAGCTGCGTGAGAGCACGAGACAGATGTGTATTATACCATATATGCCTCAATGATTTTCTGAATTGTTTAGCCAGTGACCTTGGATCTCAAATAAATAGGGTTCCTTTTTGCCTGATGGGTAAGGTATAATGAAAGTTTGGTACCAATCCTCAACGCTCGAATTAAACAAAATTATTTACAGGCACATTAGGATGAAGTGTGCATCCTTCTATATCAAATGCATTTATTGTCCTCTGAATTCTACATGCACAGCAGAAAATCTACATGCCTTTGTGCATCTAAATACACCTTATTTTGAGCCTTGATCCGTAACTAGGAACTGACGATAATGCACAGACAATAAATGTTTAACAGATGTACAAACTGACGGATGGTCCTAGGGGAGGAAATAAAACTAATATGCTTCGTCTTTGCCAGGAGTTTGAGCTATATCTAAATATCATCACAATCCATTATCCCATATTCCACAATCCATATCTCATAGCCTATTCATAATTTTTGAGGATTTCCCGATTTTTTGGGATGCAGCCAGTGACCTTGACCTCAATATGAAGAGGGTTATTTCTTGTCCCAAAGGTATTGTATACTTTAAGTTTGATACTAAACATTGAACTAAAGATACTGCGCTGATATCTATAGTTAATGGACGAAAAGAGCTCGCTGTTGCATAATACAACCTCGCCTAATAACGGGTGTTTGAATGTTGTCGCACCGAATAGCAGGTGTGCCCAAATTAGAGACAACTAAGACAAACCTGAGGAAGAAGAAGGTATCCACAGAGAATGTGCCATTGAGAACTGCCAGGAATGTCCATCGCTTGATCAGTCGAGGAGCATAAACTAGAATATTACCTATAATAGAGAGGAATGTGCAAATAAGGATTTCTGTGTAAAAACTCTACATAAACCTCCGGACCAAACCAATCAAAGATTGCTATAAAAGTTCCGAATATAAACCGAATGGCTTTTCAAACAAATAATCTGGAACAGTTGATCAATTTATTATTCAAAATAATTGCGGGTGCCTCTGGTAAAAGTGAAACCGAGCCGACTATACTTCCCGGAATCAGTTTTTCATATCTCTAACATTAAAGGGCGGTGGTTATTCAAGGGGAGATCAGGTACTTTCCGGAAAGGGTTATACCAACAGATAGACATACATGATAGACTGTTGGAGAAGAGACTATGTCATTGCACAGGGTGTATAAGCAATGATCCAAGATATGGGATGAGTAAGTCAGTGAAAAGGATTTAACATCGCTTTTAACGTTACAATATTTCTGTCATATCATGATGAACCAACTAAGCACAACTCAGCCAAGTTGCGTTCATGTTGCTTCAAAGATGCAATCTTTGAAGCAACATGGAACCAGACACCCGCAATCTACCCTATAAAACACTGAGGACAGCACACAAGACTCAGACAAGACTCTTACCATGGTGCAATAAAGACAAGTGCAATTACAGTACTAGTGCTAGACACCACAATGACAAAGCAAAAATGGACATACTTATCACACCAACACCGAAGCTGTAACTATGGCCCAGGATCACCCAGCTCATACTGAGGAAGCGGATTCCATTGAGACATTGCAAACTGCTCGATCCTTGCTTGGTGGTCAGGATCTTCCCAGCATTGGTGTACAGGGAAAAGGCCAGCAGAAATTTACAGACAACCCCTATTGAAATGAAAGCGAGGTGTAAGAAACAGGCCAAAACAAATAAATGGACAAGTTGGTGATATAATTTTAACAGATGTACGCTGAGCATAAACTTCAAAGACAATCTATTCCTATTATTCAATGGATTATACCACTATAGCCCGAGTCCTAAATTCAGTCCTATCACAGAATATACCGATATAGCAGGGGGACAGCCCGCAATCTGTCAATGATGTACCGGTATGGCAGTGAAAATTGACACCGGAATTAAGTTTAAGTTCAGCCACAGAAGTAAGCATTCCTTGTCAAAAACAGTCATAATAAATTTGGAACAAAAAAAGTCAGTTCTAAAACAACGTAAAAATATTCTGCCAAACTGATATTCACGTACTGAGAAAATGGGGCTATCCATGAGGTTGCTGAACAAACTAAAATTTCCACTTATTCTGAGACAACAATTGTAAGAGGTCTAACTTTCCTTGACAATACATCATGTGGTTTTTGAGAATTGAAACAGGTGGCAGACTGATGGATTCATTATGAAAGCCTATTTGAATGTCGTCCATCGTGAATAAATTACGGAGCTCGATATCTTATTCAACTACAACAGGCCTTAGTGCCCACATTCAGGATTCCTGCTGCAGCAAACTTCTTATGCAAGCCAATTGAAATATTCCTCATTGAACACAATGTTAACAAGAGCCCAAGGGCTTCAATATACGCCCATTTATCTGGAATTACATTGGTCCAAATTTCAAGGTTGTTTAATAGCCTTGTTTTAATAGCCTTGATAGCCTTGTGCGTCTGAGAATGTAACATATATCATATCTTATAGTGAATGATAAACTAACATAAGTTCAACTCTTGGTAACTAGTTAACCTTGAAGCAAGAGCTGAGAGCTCACATATCCCACACTGAAATCGACAATAGTCAAACACATGAAAATAGTACTTTTCCTGCAAATGTTTCTCATGAAGGAAAAAGTGATGAAGTAAACCTTTGTTCTTGAGTTTATAAACAGGTATGAAGTTCATAAAGGACCCCCTCCCTGTTAAATTAGTAAATGTATGGTTTTTATTTCACAACAGTTTAACTGAATGTAGCTGTTTCAAACATGGGAGACAACTCCACAGGACAATACCATATACATGTACATGTAGGGGAGAGAATATTCCAACCTAACACATAGAGTCAGATAAACTTGATTCAGTTTTGGGAGACTGTGACCTTGACCTGTGACAAATTGATCTAAAAATTTATGGTTCCCCTTTGCCATGTGAGTAAGACATACCGGTACTCAAAGTTTGGTAGCAATCCATACCTTGAAACTGGAGATATCGCATGGACAACAAATGTTAATGGATGAATGGCCAGAAGGCAACATCGCATTACATGACCTCGTCTTCAATAGGCATACGAAAATGTGACTTTTAATGATTTGTTGATTTTGGGGTCACCATGACCTTGACCATTGACTCACATTTTGGTATGTAACACATGTCCCTCTAATGTATCTACTGGCAAAAAAAAAGTTATTTTTAATGATTTCCTGATGTTGGGGTCACAGGGATCTTCACCTTTGACCGTGACCTAACTTCTGGTACAAGACACATCGTCTTCCCTCAATGTATCAATGGACACCAAAAAAAATCATGATTTTTATGAATTTCATGATTTTGGGGCTCTCAGTGACCTTGACATTCAGCCTTGACCTACATTTTGGTACGTGACACAACATGTTCCCCTAATGTATCTACTGACACAAAAAAAGTAATTTTCAATGATTTTTTTTATTATGGAGTCACAGTGACCTTGACTATTGACCTTGACCTAAATTTTGATACATAACAAACAGTCTCCACGAAAAATCATGATTTTTAACAATTTCATGATTTTGGTGTCACAGTGACCTTGACCTACATTTTGGTATGTGACACATCGTGTCCCCCTAATTTATCTACTGACACAAAAAGATGTCATTTTTAATAATTTCCTGATTTTGGGGTCACTGACCTTTGACCTTAACCTAATTTTTGGTATGCGACACTTCATTTCCGCCTATTGAATCCAATCACAAAATTTTTGTAATTTTTAATGATTTGCTGTTTTTTAGGTCACACTGACCTTTGACCTTGATTCTGGGGTCACAGTGACCTTGACCATTGGCCTGGATCTAAATTTTGGTATATGACAAAACCACTCCCCGTAATTTCCCAATGGACTCAAAAAATCATGATTTTTAACAATTTTTACAATTTCGGGGTCACAGTGACCTTGACCTTTGACCTTGACCTACATTTTGATATGTGACACATCGTGTCCCCCTAATGTATCTACTAACACCAAAAAAAATTATTTTTAATAATTTCCTGACCGTGACCTTGTGACCTTTGACCTTGACCTATTTCTTGGTGTGACACTTCATTTCCCCCTATTGAATCCACTCACAAAAAAATTAGAAATTTTTGATGATTTCCTGATTTTTCGGTCACACTGACCTTTGACCTCTGACCTCGACCTACATTTGGTATGTAACGCATCGCTTCCCCCAAGGGCATCCACTCACCAAAAATTAGAACTGTAGGAAGAAAACTCCTGTTTTAGGCCAGTGACCTTTGACCTCTGACCTCGACCTTGAGTTTGGTACGTGACACATCGTCTTCCTGTGGGGTATCCACTCACCAAAAATTGGAACTGTAAACAGAAAACTGTTCCAGATATAGACCGGACACGACGGACGGACAGACGGACACACGGACGGAAACCGCCATCACATAATACGTCCGCCTTTTGGCGGGCGTATAAAAACTGCTGAGGCAAAGTTACTTTTGCTACGGCATTAGTCACAGTATTGCTGATTGCTGTGGCTAATTGAGGAGGCTGAAGCCTTCTGGTCTAAGCAGAGAAGCGATAACAAGTGCTCCCACCTTCTCAAGCCAATCAGCTCACTCGACGGAGAACAGAATTGATAGCAACGTGACGATATTTGTCCAATAAAATCTCCAATCTTCCTTCTCCTCCCGATAATTGTTGAAGAGATAAACGATTCTAAGGAATTCTACAGAGAACATGCTTTCGAATGACACCAGATACTAAACAATACAACAAGACCAAGCATTCGAGAAATTAGCAACTCAAAGAATGGGGATTTTTTTCAGACTGAAATAAGTTGATCATTTAGACATGATTTATGACAATCATTTCATCAAACCATGCATTCTTTTTCGAAACTAAAAACACATTGAGGCCATTCCACTTGATTGGTTGTTTAGCATGAACTTGAGTTTTTAAATGCACATGCTAGATGCTATAATTATCATTATTAATTATTGAATTGCAAATCAATTGTATGAAGAAAATTATTAAATTTTACTCATGAAAATGTAAATGCCTCCTCTATTTTAATTATTTGCCCTCAAAACATAAGCTTAAATAAGGGTTGGTCATGCTAAACAACCAATCAATTGGCAATGGCCCGATTATGACTAAATATTGGCTAATGTAAAACAACAAATATATGACTTTTCAGTAGAACACAAATGAAGAAGATGACGTTCGAGAATTCATGAAATTTGCTTATCATGAAAAAAAAAATTGTTTTTCGATATTAGCTGCTGTACTAGTGACTTAACTGTCTTTTATCATTGTTTTTTTCATACATGTAGCAGAACAGCATTTTGAGAATAGTCACTGTACATCATATGCGACTAACGATTATACGGTGACACTGTGGGTCATTTTTGTGTGTCTGTCACAGGCTGATACTTTCCAGGGTTATTACAAGTTTGTGAAGGCTTTCATCTCACCATATAAAAGTAATTTCAATCGATATCAATCAACTTACCTGGTTCTCCACCTTTAACAGCATAATCATGATCCTCCAGAGTAGAACGACCTCCAAGCAAGGATGTTTTCTCACTTGGTACTGTTTCATTTAAGGAGTGACCACTGTGTGGGGAGGTTCCTTCCCCCAAGTCACCTGAGATGAGGCTGTGTTCTCTCATTGCTTGTTCCATCAGACATTTGGGAATCTGTACCACGCATATGTCATAGACCGTACCCATAAGAATGAAAGCAGCCAGGATTGAGCAAATTACTCTGTAAAGTAGAAATATATACAAGCATAACAAACAGGAAATAACGACAGTGAATAGATGCTACTGCACATAATGGTGAGATTGGTGAAGATTAGAACCTAACACACACACTAGAAACATGAATGTTATCTATGTTTTGATTAATGGAAATACAAGTATGAGTACGGAGTCATATTGAAATATTTTTGCTATTACTGATCGAGTCACACAAATATTTCTGATATTACTGAAACTCACAGAAATATTTTTGCTATTACGAAGTAACACTGAAATATTTCTGCTATTACTGAATCTTACTGAAATATTTCTGCTATTACTGAATCACACTGAAATATTTCTGCTATTACTGAATCACTGAAATATTTCTGCTATTACCAAATCTCAGTGAAATATTTCTGCTATTACTGAATCACTGAAATATTTCTGCCATTCTCACTGAAATATTTCTGCTATTACTAGAACAATGAAATATTTTTGCTATTACTGAATCACATCGAAATATTTCTGCTATTATCGAATCTCACTGAAATATTTCTGCTATTATTAATTCACACAGAAATATATTTGCTATTACTGAATCACTGAAATATTTCTGCTATTACCAAATCTCACTGAAATATTTCTGCTATTACTGAATCACTGACATATGTTTGCTTTTTCTGAATCACACTGAAGTATTTCTGCTATTACTAGAACAAAATGAAACTTTTTTGCTATTAGGAAATTAATTGTTTGTTTCTCGTAACCTTGCTTGTAAAAATACACATGCTGAGTGCGATAATTATTATTATTAATTATTAACTTGCTAACCAATTGTATACAAATATGAAGAAAATGAGCAAGTTTTACTCATGAAAATGTAAATCCCTCACGGACTTTAATTTTTCGCCCTCAAAATAGAGAGGAGGACTGGTTACAGGAAACGAACCATTAATTATCAGCAGCATTACTGAATGGTTTAAACAATATTTTATGACTGAATCACCCAGAAATATTTCTACTACATGTATTACTGAATCACTGAAATATTTCTGCTGTTACCAAATCTCACTGAAATATTTCTGCTGTTACCAACTCTCACTGAAATATTTCTGCTATAACTAAATAAATGAAATATTTCTGCTATTACCAAATCACACTGAAATATTTCTGCTATTACCAAATCACACTGAAATATTTCTGCTGTTACCAAATCTCACTGAAATATTTCTGCTATAACTAAATAAATGAAATATTTCTGCTATTACCAAATCACACTGAAATATTTCTGCTGTTACCAAATCTCACTGAAATATTTCTGCTATAACTAAATAAATGAAATATTTCTGCTATTACCAAATCTCACTGAAATATTTCTGCTATAACTAAATAAATGAAATATTTCTGCTATTACCAAATCTCACTGAAATATTTCTGCTGTTACCAAATCTCACTGAAATATTTCTGCTATAACTAAATAAATGAAATATTTCTGCTATTACCAAATCACACTGAAATATTTCTGCTGTTACCAAATCTCACTGAAATATTTCTGCTGTTACCAAATCTCACTGAAATATTTCTGCTATAACTAAATAAATGAAATATTTCTGCTATTACCAAATCTCACTGAAATATTTCTGCTATAACTAAATAAATGAAATATTTCTGCTATTACCAAATCACACTGAAATATTTCTGCTGTTACCAAATCTCACTGAAATATTTCTGCTATAACTAAATAAATGAAATATTTCTGCTATTACCAAATCTCACTGAAATATTTCTGCTATAACTAAATAAATGAAATATTTCTGCTATTACCAAATCACACTGAAATATTTCTGCTGTTACCAAATCTCACTGAAATATTTCTGCTATAACTAAATAAATGAAATATTTCTGCTATTACCAAATCTCACTGAAATATTTCTGCTATAACTAAGGCCAAAAAAAAATATATGTCTGTTTCCGATTACGGGCCAGAAAAAAATAGAGTAGGTAGGGCCAAAAAAATTTTTTTATTTTGGAAATAAATTTTATTTTGATGTTCAGTACTCCTGTCCCATATACGATGGTCTACAAATATATTCTTGCTTGTATAAACATTCCCACCCACTTTAACATGTTCTCCCAGAAACACATCCCCCCATATTTTCAGATATTCAAAAGATCTTATCCCCCAAAAGATAAAGGGGGGGAGATACCCTCCAAATATATATCGTTGGTATTTTTATCTTTACTGGATCCAGCAAATCTTTATATTTCAATGAGTTCTGCTGAAACCAGTTATTGTACTGATATTATGGAAATAAGAATTGCCAATAATGTGTTTGACTGCTGTTTACCACCAAAACGAGTATCGTTTTAATTTATTAACTTGATATGCAAAACAATATATTCCATGGATTTCCACCCAGAAATGATGAAATTTTCCTGTAGAATTTCAAGGATTTTTAGTGAAAAATACAAAATTCCATGTGGAATTTCAGTGCCTTCCATAGGGAGAGTGGACTTATTTTCTGGAAAAGCCTGAAGAAAAAATTGACAAATACAACATAACATGAAATGGGAAATTAATTTGAACATCATGGAGGTTTGTACCAGCGCCTATGTAATTCGAGCAATTTGAGAAACGAGACGTGAGTCGGGACTGTACAACAGTACAACGATTTGAACAAGCCATTTCTCGAAAACAGAAGAATTATTACTTGCTTGAATCTTGAGGGTTTATTTCAATGCATTCATAATAAAACAAGTCCGGGAAATTGTGGATTTTTTAGCGGAGAAATGGTACTGGTCGGTTAGACTTTGACGACGACTTTGACTGTGTCGTCGCCGATTTCGCTGAAAACGAACACCACTTGCAAGCTGCCGTGTCCGCTAAACACTGCTTTAACAAACGTCATTTCAAGCCATAAAATCAGTAGATTCCTTTCGAAGTTGATGGAGAATATGTTTAAAATTGTGCTGGTAAACATGATCAAGTCGACTGAAGCGTAAACAGGTTGCTGATTTCTCGATTCCCGACCTAGAAGTAGGGGTTTTATTTCCTGAAAAGATCGTCAACCTGCCGCCAGGTAGCCTGCCGCCATGCCATGCGGTCTGCTCCAGTCACACTTTACGGTATGCTGACAATGGGCGCGCCGCTTTACGGTTGTTGTTGTTGTTGTCGTAAAACGCGGCCTTGGTAGTGATTTCGTTGAAATTTGCTGATAAAATTTTTAGAGTCGCACGATTTATCTAGACTCGGTCGGGTAACCGGAAACAGACATATTTTTTTTCTTGGCCTAAATAAATGAAATATTTCTGCTATTACCAAATCACACTGAAATATTTCTGCTGTTACCAAATCTCACTGAAATATTTCTGCTGTTACCAAATCTCACTGAAATATTTCTGCTATAACTAAATAAATGAAATATTTCTGCTATTACCAAATCACACTGAAATATTTCTGCTATTACCAAATCACACTGAAATATTTCTGCTGTTACCAAATCTCACTGAAATATTTCTGCTATAACTAAATAAATGAAATATTTCTGCTATTACCAAATCACACTGAAATATTTCTGCTATTACCAAATCACACTGAAATATTTCTGCTGTTACCAAATCTCACTGAAATATTTCTGCTATAACTAAATAAATGACATATTTCTGCTATTACCAAATCACACTGAAATATTTCTGCTATTACCAAATCACACTGAAATATTTCTGCTGTTACCAAATCTCACTGAAATATTTCTGCTATAACTAAATAAATGAAATATTTCTGCTATTACCAAATCACACTGAAATATTTCTGCTATTACCAAATCACACTGAAATATTTCTGCTGTTACCAAATCTCACTGAAATATTTCTGCTATAACTAAATAAATGACATATTTCTGCTGTTACCAAATCTCACTGAAATATTTCTGCTATAACTAAATAAATGAAATATTTCTGCTATTACCAAATCACACTGAAATATCCCTGCTATTACTAGAACACAATGGATATTTTTGTTTTTACTGAATCACTGAAATATTTCTGATAATACTGAATCACTGAAATACGTTTGCTATTACTAAGTCACACTGAAATATTTCTAATACTGAATCACTTAAATATTTATGCTGTTACTGCAACACACTGATATATTTCTGCTATTACTGAATCATGCTGAATTAATTGTTGTTACATAATCAAACTGAAATATTTCTGCTATTACTGAATCGCTAAAATATTTTTGCTGTTACTGAATCTCAATGAAATATTTCTGTTATTATTGTTTCACACTGAAATATTTATGTTATTACAAAATCACACTGAATTTTTTACTTTAAACTCAGGGATGATCAAATTTATTAGGACAGGAAGTTGAAAAATGGTTCAAAATCATGAATATAATCCATTATTTAAATGATGCTAGAGAGTGGTCTAATGTATTAGAACAGCCAATAGAATTTTGTCTGAAAAAATGAGGGTGATTGAATTATTAGAGGTACTAGCTGCCATACTGTAAATAAAAGTACTCCCAGGAAAATGAAATATGTAATTACTCAAAATATGAGCAGTTTTTAATGCATTTGTATAAATCATGGATATAAAGCTAGTTTTACCCTCACTGAATTATGTGATTACTGAAAATAAGTGTATCATTAAAATTAAATTATGTGATTAGTGGAATACAAGTACTTTCAGGATTACTGAATTGTCTGATTACTGGAAATACGTGTTTTTGTATTATTAAGTTATGTGATTACGTACAGAAAATAGAAGTACTTTGAGAATTACTGAATTCTGTGATTGCTGAAAGTGTTTCATTGTAATCAAATTATGGGATTACTGGAAATACAAGCACTTTCAGGATCACTGAATTCTGTAATAACTGAAAATAAGTGGTTTTATTATTATTAAATTACTGTATGTGATTACTGGAAATACAAATACTTTGATGATTACTGAATTCTGTGATTATTCAAGCACATTCAGTGTTTCAAAAGTTTTTCAAAAATCAATGGTCCCAGGTGACAGGTAAGGACGATTTCTACCGATCTCCTCTAACAACCTGAAGGTGCTACAGTGGCGTCGGAACGTAATTGAAAGTGGGGGGCCCGGTCGACTATCACAGCCCAACAGGCGAGGGTCCAGGGGCCGCCTATGCCCCGGAAGCTCCGGGGTCCTAGATCGCCAGAAATGCGTTCTGAGCGTTTTCCCGGCAATAAAACTGATCATACTGCATGCAGATTCATGGTTCTATTTTCACGATTTTTTTCGCAATTATAAGCACGCATCGATATTGAAAACCTCACACCTCATGCCTGCATCCATTTGACTTTCTAATCATATTTAAAACATACAAAACGATGACTTTTAGTTCTTGGAAGGGAAACAATATGCCTACCGATACGGTTCATTCACACAAAGATAAAACAAGGAAATGCTCACAGCCAAACAGGCGAGGATCCAGGGGCCGACTAGGCCGCGGAAGCTCGGAAGTCCCAGATCTCCGGAGATGCATTCTAAGCGTTTTCTCGGAAATAAATGTGAACATAACGTATGCAGATTTATGGTTCTATTTTCAAGTTTGTTTCGCATTTAAAGCACGCATCGATATTGAAAAAATCATACTTCATGCCTGAATCCATTTGACTTTCTAGTTATATTTAACACATAAAAAACACACATAAAAACGATGACCTTTACATCATGGAACATTAGAACCAATATGATCCTGATTCATTGGTTCACACTCCATGTAAGAATCACCAGACAATGCATACAATAGCCAAGTCTGGGGACAACAATGTATCTAGACTTGAGCCTTTTCAGCTGCACAAAGACTCTACCGATTCATTTACACAAAGCTAAAAAAAGCAATCTTCGCAGCCTGACAGGTGAGGGTCAAAGGGACGCCTAGGCCCCGGAAGCTCTGAGGTCTCAGGTTGCCGGAGATGTATTTTACCGGAAATAAATCTGAACACACTGTATATAGATTTATGGTTCTATTTTCACATTTGTTTCGCATAAACACGCATCGATATTGAAGAATATGCCCGACTCCATTTGAATTCCTGGTTTAACACAAGGCGTAACAAAAAAAATTGTCTGTTTCCGGGAACCCGACCGACCGTAAGAATGCCGAAATGGCAATGCTTTTTTTTTTTTTTTTATAAATCTGCGGGAAGAGTTAATTTATTTCCCTTGGCCGAAATTCAAGAATAGTTATCTCCCTTATCGTCGCCATGCGGCATGGCCGCCCGCCAGAACAGCTCCGGTGTTGGTTTCCATCTATCCCATTGAGGAATACGGACAAAGGAATTATTGTCTGTTATTAGCGACGAGTTGTTTGTGAACTTATTCCATCGTTGTCAAATACAAGGCTGTAACTGCCGTTGTATAGAGTCGGAAGTACTGATTCAAGGAGCGCGAGTTTTTGATGGTGAACGAATGGAACTGTCAAATTTAGAAAACGAAAGCGTAAGACGCATTTCTGAGGAGTTTGGACTAAAACATTTTTTCTTCACCTGCTTGAACAATCACTGCGCAGAAAAGTCTCAGAAACTGAGTGCTTTTGACAATGTCAAAAGAGGGGACGTTACCAGATCAACGTCAGGTATTTAACAAACAATAAAGACAAACTGTTCATCGATGTCATTCAACACCTGTCAACAGGTCCGGGAAAAGTGGCAAATGGGGTGATTCCGGCAAATTGGCCTGGTGGGTATATTATTCATAGTTGAAAGTGTTTACATATATATTTTTTTTTTTCAAGAATAAATAACTGGAGTTTTGAACTGAGCACTTTCGGCGCCAATTTACACGAATTTGTTCCACTGACAAAATTAAAAGTTACGCTTATGTATTTTGCAGGAAAATGAAATATGTTGTTGACCTGTCAAAAATTATAAATCTCCTGCGTAGGCTATAACTTGCCTATTTTGTGCCTTCCCCGCCGAAATTCATATTCTACTCATCAACACATGTTCGTCCAAACAGAAGGGCGCCATCCACAAGCTTGGTTTTTCATTATTTTTATTTTTTTAATCATATGACTGCATATCAGAGATATCCATGATGATTCACCAGGCGGATTATAATCCTGTCTGGTGCCAGTCTGAGTGAGTTCCACTGATGGGTGATCAAAGTGAAATCCAAGATATCCCTGATATAATATAGAAAAATTGTGCCGAATACCCAGAATTCACTGTAGTGTAGATTGAAGATGGCTTTCTACTGTTTGGGTGAACATGTGTTGATAAGTAGAGTATGAATTTCGGTGGGAAAGACACAAAACAGGTATTAAAGTTATATTATGCATGAGATTTATAATTTTTGACAGGTCAACAACTTATTTCACTTTCCTACACAATACATAAGCGGAACTACAGTATTTTTTTTATTTTGTCAGTGGAACAAACTCCTGTAAATTGGCACCAAAAGTGCTCAGTTCATAACTCCAGTTATTTATTCTTGAAAAAAAAAATATATAAACACTTTCAACTATGAATAATACATGCAATGAAATACATCAGACAATTTACAGAAATTGTCTGATGTATTTCATTGCATGTGGGAGACGCGCTAAAGATTTTCTTTCGCTTAATAAAATATGTAGTTGTTTCTTTATTTTCTGTTGAAAGAAACTCTGCTTCACAAACCGGTCCAGATTCTGTAAACCATTATGGGTACTTTCCTCACTGGAAGAGGTTCGAGAATAAAAAAAAAAAAAAAAAAAAAACCCGACCGACCGACCGTGGAAAATTTGAGCCCGTTACCGGAAACAAACAATTTTTTTTTTTTGGCCCAAACAAAACAGGCCTATAACACACCACTACACGTCCTGGCACTCTATAATTTTTATGTGGGGACATGGTCAGTTAGAAGTGCCGGAAAGTGGGGGGGGGCCCAAAGATATTCGGGTCCCCCCTAAATCAAAAGTGGGGGGGGGGGCCCAGGCCCCCCTGGCTCTCCCGGTTCCGACGCCACTGTGCCAACGATACAAAACAATAATGTTGCTTTTGTGTTCCTCAATGTTGCGCAAAAATGAGGAATAAAATCTACCAGTATTTCGAGGCCTGATTAGTTTAATTTGTCTAATTAATACTGCACTAATTAATCTGTTGACAATTTCCTATGTTCAGTTGGGGGAATCAATAGCAAAAAAAAATGAAAAATGATTTAACTGTGAAAAAAAAAAAATGCTTTAGCTACCTGTCACTTGAGACCGGTAACTCATATTTCTATCTGTCTCGAGCCAAAATTGTCCGACAGCCAGGTGTTTATTTCGACCCCGGCATAATGCAGAGGTAATGCAGCTGTGTAGTCTGATGAAAATAAAAAACTCAAGGAAGGCAGGGTGGCATGTTTTGAGTCCAACTAAATTAATTTCAGCAGGAAATAGAATCTACTTCATCAGATGCATAGAGCGATAAATAGCCATACTGAGATTCAATCACCTCAAATTTTGTGAACAAAATGCATTCAGGCATTCTAATAAATTTGATGACCCTCTAAAATCAGTGAAATAACAACTTAGGAATAGATTATCTGCACTGTTTGGGACCATTCTATCAACTTCCTGTTCTAATAAATTTGATCAACCCCTGATTTCATGGTGGGAAATTTCACTTCCTTTGATTGAATTATTACGGGATTTTCCTAGAGTAAGCACTTCATGATAACTGAACTATTGTGATACTGAAAAAAACCCTGACTCATTGAACTATAAGTACTGAATTCTGAGAGTACATAAATTACTTTTAGGATTATTAAATTCTGTGATTATGGTAATCCCTCTAATAATTCAATCACAGGAAGTGAAATTTTGCACTGTGAAGTCAGGGGGTGATCAAATATATTGACAAAATGTTTCAAATTCATGCATATATTGCATAATTACAGTATTTCTTCATTATTTCAATGATTTTAAAGTCTGATCAAATTTATTAGCTGATTGAATTGGAGGTGATTGAACTTTAATAGGGAGATTGAATTATTAGAGGGATTACCGTTCTGCAAATCAAACAAATTTATGACAACTGAAGTTTCATGATTACTGGAAAAAAATATACTACGGAATTCTGTGATTACGAAAAGTAAATAACTTATTGGTTATTGAATTCTAGAGAACTGGAAATACAAGAACTTTATGATAAATACTTACATGGCAGCGATAGCTCTTCCATCATCAGCAATATTCAGCACCTTGTTACAGGTTGCGTACGCCTGGAAATCAGTGTTATTCAGGAGGACATCGACAGGAAATAAACCTACAATGAAGTTTTCAGCTAGTAATATAATCCATAATTTCCATGGTCTGCCTGTCTCATTCCGTCAAATTCATCAAGTTTTAAGTTTAAGAATTCAGGATGTGACTGTCCCATTTTGGCATACATGTACATGACATAGACAATTACACACACAACACACACTCCAGAGACAGTTCATACTCCATGTAAGGACCACAAGACAATGCATACAATAGCAAAAACTCACAAAAATGTGTACCCTATGCCATGTATAGAGGAGACTTTGTACGTGTAACGTTGGGTGAAGCCAATTTCTTCTGTAGCCTTGATTTGGCTCATGGGTAAAATCAGATAGCTGTCTCAGAAGTTGATGGGGGAAAAATGGCCTTCTGCACTGGGGCCAGTGGTTTCTACAAATGTGTTTGCATGACATTTGGATTATGTAATGCCCCAGCAACATTTATTCGTGTCACGGACAAAGTACCCAGAATTTCCAGTCCCTGATCATATATGTAGATGACATCCTCCTTTTTGGATTTATATTTGACCAGACAATCAAAAGGCTGGATATGGTACTGACATGAATCTCCGTTCCATTGGAAAGTCAAGTCTGAAATGTCAGCATTTCCATGAGGAGACTTGTGGCGGAAGATGGTGTTTCGCCAGAGTGAGACCCGAAGAAGATTGCAGCGAGTCAGTGAGTAGCCACAACCTAGAAACGAGCGTGAACTCCCAGGAATTTTAGATTTGATCGGATATTACAACCAATTTTTCCGGGATTTCGCAAAGATAGCAACACCACTTCATAAGCTAACTGGCAGTCCAACTAAGGGTAAGAAGCGCAAACACAGCTCACCAGCTGGTCTTTCAAAGTTCATCTGGATGACAACTGTGAATGAGTATTACAGAATCTGACGGAATGTCTAACCTCTGTACTTGTGTATCCCAACTTCAAGAAGCCATTTCTACTCAAAGTAGACACCAGCTTGCATGGACTGAAAGTATGATACCAGAACAGTCGTCATTGGCTATGCAAGTCCTGGTCTGAGGCACGGAATATGCACAACTACTCGACTATGAAGCTTGAATTGCTTGCACTCAAATGAGCAATCATGGAGAAAATCCAAGGTTACTCAAAAGGAGCAGAATTTTGGTCATTTTTATATAACCCACTGAGTTATATTCAGTCATCACATAAGCTTGGAATCACGGAGACTTGATGGGCACCAGAACAGGAAAACTTCAAGTTTGAGATACTCTTCTGGTAAGAGTAACAGCAATGCTGACTTTTTGAGTCGTAAGTTAGTGCGCATCAAAGAGCCCAAGTCAAGATTTGATTAGAAAGGATAACCAGCCAAACGTCAGTCAACATGGAATCTACAACTATTCTGAGAAGTTTGAGGCATGGCATTACTTTAAGTCCAGATAGACCCTGGGCCACAGTCCCCTGGTGCTACGGCTTCAAAGGCCTAAGTCTATCGCACAACTCAGGATCCATTAAGAGAAAAGCATTCAACAATCTCTTCATCAGCTATGGAGGGAGGACAGAAGAACTCCGAAGAGGCTGCGATTTTGGAATTGTCCGAGAGAGAGAGAGAGGGATGGTCTCTTTTACAGGGTCATCAAACTTGCTGGCAAGGAGGTGGAACAGCACATTGTTCCGGAGTGTCTCAGACAACAGATTCTGAAGGCTGTAAAACTTGTCCTCAAGAGACAGAACATACTCTGGCCATTGTACAAATTCTACATTCTTCGATCATATTGACCATGTCTGAACCAGGATGTGGCTCTATATATTGTCAGCTGTATCAGTGTTGCATCATAGCAAAGGCAGGAAAGACGGTGCACCCCACAGTTGGTATGCTGATTGCCAAGAAGCCTCTTGAAGTGTTGTCTATGGACTAGACTGTTTGAAACATTCTGTCAGTGGCCTTGAAAATGATGTTAACAGTTGTCTTCATGAAGTACACCCAAGCTATTCCAACTGGGGACCAGACCGCAAAGACCACAGCAAGAATGCTAGTAAAAAAGTGGTTCATTCAGTTTGGCTTCCCTTATAGACTGCAGTGATCAGGAATGCAACTTCGAGGACAAGGTATGCTTATCACAGGGTTTCTGGGTAAAAGACAAAATTCCAGGACTTTTCCAGGTTCATACACGTTTTTCTAGAAATTTTTACTAAATTATCCTAGACATTTTTTAACACCTTTTACCATGTTTCATTCAGCAAATTCAACAATGTACATTAGAGTGAAATGAATATGTATTTCAACTATCATGTTTCATACAGATCTGACTAGATCGTGGAATGAATTCAGTTTGTTCAACAACAAAAAATCCAGTAATTAATTGTTACAGATACTTAGCTGGGAGAGAGGACAATAAAATTCAAGAATTTTTTCAAGGCTCTTTACAAATATTGTCCGGATTCAACGATTTCCAGGTCCTGGAATTTATTTTCTCTGAATTCAAGGAAATCCAGGACCACATTCACAGAATCCATACTAAATTCGAGCCTTAATACTCCGGATTGAATGAACTGAATTGAATTAAGTATTCTAGCGAGTACTCTTTAAAATTTATATTACCTAAATAGAGCAGGTGTCCAGCATCCACATCAGAACAGCTATCTGGTAAGCACATTCCAACTGATAGGGTTAAAGCCTGGAGATTGAATATATTGATCAATTAAATAATAAATAAATACATATACCTTTGAATAAACGGACCAACTGATCCATGAGAATACATAGATGTACATCTCATGATCTGCTCTGTCTATCAGACAAGACATTAAAATAGTAAAGAGAATTTTGACATTCAGATTTATAAAAAAACAACATATTTTTGGATGGACATGATGAAATGATACCAAATCCTTTCGATAGTTTTATACAAAATACATGTACATCTAACAGCCATATTTTGTATACGAATATATCACTAAGCCATTAGCTATTTATTCCTAACCCACTAAAGCTATGGTCATATCCCCCCCCCCACCAGCCCCGCTCCGCCACCCTGAGGCCAAATAAAAAAGGTGAGAAGCCTCCCATTATGGAATTTCAAAATAATTGAGAGGAATGCCAAGAACAAATAGTCAAGGATATCTTCAATACAAAATCACGATGGTTACTTAGTCCATAAGTTAAAGATGAAATGCAACATAAATATTTTGTTAATTTTTTGTCTAATATTATATTGCAAGAATAAAGGTACAAACAAAAAATTTCACTGATGGTATTGGAAACAAAACTTCTAGGTGATTTTATATCTCCACTGGATTTCACGCTGCAAATGATGCGACTCTTGAACCATGGTTTATGACAAGTGCTTGTTTACTTTCTTATTTGTTCCCAGTTTTATGTGTTTTGATCTCTGTCCAAATATGAAAAATTTGAAAATCAATTTTCCTATTTCTAAGCTAAAACTTACCTTCACATACCTTATTGCTATCGTGTTCCTACGCGATTGCCCCATTGTAAAACCTTACCACAGAACCAAAAGAAATAGTCCCTGTAATGCCCCAATGCCCATGCGCGAGTACCCAGAATCCTCTCTGTCTGACCACGTCACTTCCTTCTTTCCTATTCAATCGCAGTGTGAATAACCCATTAGCGGGGAGGCTGGGAGGGCCATCACAGTATGTGAAGGTAAGTTTTAGCTTAGAAATAGGAAAATTGATTTTCAAATTTTTCATATTTCCTACGCTGTAAAACTTACCTTCACATACCTTATTGCTAGAATATCATAGCAGGAGGAGGGAAATAGTGGTCAAACAGAAAAGTTCTCAAGCATAGGCCGCAAGGCAAAACAGGAGTCAGCGAGATAATCGAGTGCCATAAAGACATATAACATGACGGTATGGCCATCGATATAATCACCCAGCCCTAATATATACATATAAGCGGGCCTAGTGAATGGCTGACAAGCACTAGACCTAAACCTCGCGCCCCCCCCCCCCTTTTTTTGAAAATTTGGGGAGAGCAGACACTTACCAGATTTAAAAAATGGTAAAATCACTAGGAGGTCTAGTGCGTAGACGGGTCCGCAACTGACTGGGCAGCCACCAGGGGTCCCAGTGAGAAGATGTCCCGTCGTTGGAGCGTCAGATCCCGGAGGTAGTGAGACACGAAGGTAACATTACTCCTCCAGTAGCAGGCCCTCATTATGTCGGACACGGATCTATTGGTCCATAGAGGCCAGGATGCCGCCATGGCCCTGACCTCATGGGCGGAGACCTTGGACAAGGAGATAACCTCAGGTGGTACGTCCGTGTACGCAAAACGAATAGTCTTGGCAAGCCAGGAAGATATAGTATTTTTAGATATCTCCTGCTTGGAAGAGGGCCCAAACGGGATGAAAAGACGCACCCGCCCAGCTCTCATATGCTCCACACGTGCCAGGTAACAAGAGAGAGCTCTGACGGGGCACAAGACTCTGTCATCGTCAACAGCCGCGGACAGGATGTTGGACAGAGCCGGGATGACGAACTCTCTCGGAAGATTGTCGTAGAGGGACTGGTTCTTCGCAACAAAATCCGGGAGAGTAGATAACGCCACCCAGGTCCACTTAGGGTTGTATCTCAAAGACCTAAAGTCCAAGGCATGGATTTCTGATACGCGGGCGGCAGAGGCAAAGGCAATCAGAAATACGGTCTTGTAAGATAGAAGCTTCAACTCACAGGTGCCGTTGGGTTCGAAGGGCGGCTCAGAGAGCCGTCTCAGAACCAGAGCCAAATCCCATTTAGGAAGCTGCGGCGTCGGAGTAGGCCTCTCCACCCGAAAGGAACGAAGAAGGGCAGAAAGGTTGACGTCGAGTGATGGGTTGACACCTGTGGTTAATTGAAGTACCCTGGAGATAGCGGACCGATAGCCGTCGACCGTGGCCGGAACAAGCTGCCTGTCATGGAACAGATGCAAAAGGAAGTCTGCTACCTGGTGAACAGTGGCAGAGGTTGGAACAATTCCACGTCCAAAACACCAGGTAGCGAAGGACTTCCACTTGTTCTGGTACACCGCAGTCGTTGATGCTCTGGTGGACCGGACCATCCTTTCGGACGCTTCGACAGAAAATCCAGCCTCAACGAGCTGATGCTGGAGCACTTGAACGCGGTCAGTTGAAATAGACCGGGATTCGAGTGATACAGGCTGGATCTTGGCTGACGAAGCAGGTTCCACCAAAGCGGCAGCCGACGAGGTACGTCTATGAGAAGATCCATCAGGTCTGGAAACCATGGGCGAGTGGGCCACCACGGAGCCACAAGGTAGACCACGCACGGCTGTGCTTGGATCTTCCGGAGGACTTGTGACAAGATTGCTGGCGGCGGGTAGGCGTACGCAATCATGTCGGACCAGTCCAAAGACAGGGCGTCGACTGCTAGGGCTGCTGGATCCGGAACGGGAGACACATAGGCCGGCAGTAGATGGTTCCAACGGGTGGCGAACAGATCTACGTTCGGCGTCTCCCATATCCGAGACATCTGGGCTAGGATGTCTTCGTGGAGCTGCCATTCGGTCGCTATTATCTGATTCGGTCTGGACAGTGCGTCGGCTAAGACGTTCAGATGACCGGGAATGTGGCGAGCTCGCACAGAAATTCCGTTGTCCCAACATAGGCTGAAGAATTTCTGTGCTTGATCCAGCAGTTGGGGAGAGTGAGTTCCTCCCTGCTTGTTTATGTAGGCGAGGACTGTCGTGTTGTCCGTTGCTACTAACAAGCGTTGGTTCTTGAGGTCTGGAAGCAATCTCTGTATGGACAGGGTTACGGCCTGGAACTCCAATACATTGATATGTAGCTTCCTCTGGCTGTCGTTCCACAAGCCGGATATTGACCTCGAACCCAAATGTGCTCCCCATCCTTCCATCGATGCGTCCGTGAACAGTTGACGGGACGGCTGAAAGGGTAGGAAGGTGACACCTATCATCACGTTCTCCGGCTGCAGCCACCAGCGTAGGAGACGTTTGACATCCTCTGTCACAGGGACAGTAGGATTCAGGTGCCGTTTCGGCCAATGGTTGTTGAGGTGCATCATCAACGGCCGAAGCTGCAACCGACCTCGAGGTGTTACATCCTGAGTTGATGTTAACAGGCCGATAATTGCAGCGAACTGGAGAGCACGTCTGTGCGATGCTGACAGGAACGTCGGCACCGACGTCAGAATTTTCTTCCAGCGGTCTTCCGGAGGTTTCGCTAACGCTGAAAGGGTGTCGTAGGAAACTCCAAGAAAGACTCGAGACTGGGATGGTGTCAACTCCGATTTGCCCTCGTGAGGAAGATAGCCCAGAGCAACAAGGATCTCCCAAACGAAATTGGTGTCCTTGCGGAGTTCCTCCCTGCACTGATTCCGTAGTAGGGAATCGTCGAGGTAGAAGTAGTACTTGAGACCTCTCGTGTGCAGGAATGACGCCACCGGGTTGAAAATTCTGGTGAAGACCCAAGGGGATGTGGATAGTCAGAAAGGGAGCATGCGTAACTGGAACTTCCGGTTGCCAACCTGGAAGCGCAGATACTTGTGATGAGCCCTGTAGATCGGAACATGCAGATATGCATCTTGGAGGTCGAGAGACGTCATCCAATCCCCTTGTAACAGAGCCGAACGAATAGACCGGAACGACTCCATCCGGAAATGAGGAGGCGGGGCCAAGAAGTCCTTGTTCAACCGACGCAGGTTTATAACCATACGCATTTCGGTGGTGTTCTTCTTGGGGACCAGGAACACCGGAGAATAAAAGCCCGGGGACAGATCGTTTGGCGGAAGTTCTATAGCTGCACCCTTCACTACCAACTTGTCCACGGACCTCTGAATCTCCATCAGGTGCTCCCGACGCACTGGAATTCGAGACGCCCTGGGTGACGTAGTCAACGGGGGAGTTGTGGCGAACTCCAGCCGATACCCATGACGTAGGGTGTTCAACACCCACGAATCCGCCTGGATTGCCTCCCAATTCCTCCAAAACCTTACAAGTCTCCCGCCTACCGGAAGCGCCGGATCTGGTGGAATTGGGAACGGCGGCAACGTGCGGTCTCGCCATGCAGAAAGCACATCTGCATGGCCCGTGTCCTCATTTCTTGGAAGCTCTGGCGGACTTCCCTTTTCCGCCACCACGTTTAGAGTGGCCGCTCCCCCCTCCCTTCGAACCTCCGCCGGATTTCGAAGAGGAGGGTACATCCTTCTTGGCACCAGCCCCGGAAGAAGAACTTGAAGATGAAGCTTTCTTCGGGGCCGAGGAAGACGACGACGCGGCCTCGGGGGCCGATCGCTTCCTCTGTTGCGGACCAAAGTAAGAATGAGTGGTCCTGGCAGCGGACATTTCATTCTGCAGCTCAGGTAGTACACCGGCAAACAGAAGTCCTGAGGCGGGGGACTGCTCCCTTAAGGTCGATCTCACACTGGCCGGGGTATACGTAGGCAGGGCCGAAAACAGTGCAAGACGCCTTAAGTGTACAAACATAGCGGACATGAAGACTGAGGATGCCATCAAGTCCGCGTCTGCACGCGCAGCTGCCGTCAGGAAGTCCTTCATCAGGTTGACGTCATCCACCGGGACAGATACGTAACCGGAAGGTGACGTTTGGGGTATGCGATTAAGAATCGTGCGAATGGCGTAAAGAAACCAATCGAGATGGGAAGTAATCGCTACCTCCTGTCTAGAAGTGTCCTCCAGTAGACACATCTGACGAACAGAAAGAGGAATGTCTTTCTTCGGCGGAGAGACTCCAAGAAACTGATCGAGTTCCGGTTCCTGGACTGCTGCTCGATCATGCCAAGGTGAGCCGTGTACTGAATACGACCGGAACACGGGTCGCTCCAGCGGGAAGACACCAGTAGATTTCTTAAAAAGAGATCTAGACTCCTGTTGTCGTTGCCTCTCATCTTGGGTCTTAGGAAGTGAGAAGGCGTCCCGCATGCGTTCAGCACATTCAAAAACAGCTCTAGAAGGCGGAAGTGACGTGCGATGTGACGGCTCTTGTCGGAGATCAGACATCGCAGTAACCCTTCTGGATTCTACAATTGGCGGAGGAGTCATATCCGGAAACAACTCATAAAGGCGAGCCAGTGTATCAGAGTAACTGGACGCAGCGAGGTCCGGATCAGCATCGAACAAGGAAGTCCGTTCTTCCGCTTCCGTCTCAGCGTTATTCACTGTCCCGGGATTCACAGTGGTAAACCTGGGCACAAACGAGGGAGGTGTAGGTCTACTAGCCTGCGAGAGATCAAGTGGTAGCTGAGGATGGGAACCGGAAGTCGGCCTCCTTGATGATACGGGGCGAGGTTGATAGCCAGCCCACTCGGGCACCGGAAGTGGTGTAGGAGATGGTGGAGGAGGCATCAACATGTCACGCTGTAGGGCTGCGAAGTCAGCAGACAATCTATTAAACCTATCGAAGAGGCTGGCAGGAATAGATGTTGCTGGAGGACACTGCCTATCAGAAGGGGGAAGTAAGGCAGAACCGGAAGCAGCCGCATACTGGGACATCGCCGGCCTAGCTGGGTATCTAGGCAGATGTGGGTGAGCAACCCTCACTTGTCGTCTCGGAATAGGTGCATGATATGGCATAGCATATCTGACAGGCCTAGGAGAGGGAGAACGGAAGTGAGCACCCGATGTACCGGAAGTCGGATGTGTAGAAATACGTGCAGTAGGAAACACACGACGTGGTACATCAATAGGTCGGACTACAGAAGCCACAGAAGGGTATGAAGTAGGCCTATACACTACACTGCGTACAGGGAGCGGAGAGTACGGCGGTGCAGCATAGGGAGCCGATCTGCTATACATCGATGACGTAACCGGAAGTCTGTTCATCGATGACGTCACTCTCGTGTCATACATCGACGAATGACCCGGAACCCCATAACCAGATGGATAGGCAGGAACATCATACGCAGAGGCAGTCCTATAGTAGGATGAAGTAGCCGACATCGGAGCATGCGCAGAAACAGGAGCGGAAGTTCCGATGTGATACGATGATACCGGAAGGTAAGACGATACCGGAAGGTATGAAGTCAATGGTTGCATATAAGCATCCGAGAAACTCGGAGCTACCGTTGGCCGGAAGTCATAACTGGACACAGGCACACGTTGACGCTGGTCCGGTTGAGCAAGCTGCGGGGGAGCTGACAAAGGCTGCTGTAAAGGTGCCCTGGACAGCCTGGGAACATTCAGTAGGGAATGACCCGACGCAGGAAAACCGGAAACGGGTGTAATAATCACCGTAGACTGCACTGGGCGAGGTGATATTACGGACGCTGGAACAGCTGACATCTCCGTAGTTGGTATAGACGTAGATGAGCTGCGCCGAGATGAAGACAGATTCTCCGGAAGTGACGAGTCCTTGACCACGGAAGTCACAGTCTCCGGATTGACAATCCGAAACAGGGGACCCTCAGTCGGAAGTGACGTCATAGATGTCGGATCAAAGTTGGCCGTCAAGGTCAAGGACGTCCCGTGCAGTAACTTACCTACGGGACGTCCGCCATCTTTGTTCGCCATCTTGGCCCCTGAAACAGAATTTGCACATGGAGGAGGAGAAATACTGACTACATTCGGCAAATTACTAGATGGAGTTACACTCATATCCTGCGTAACGGACATATCAAGAGAGGCAGACTCCTCCGGCTCGTTCACAAGTGAGCGAGACGGAGAGCCGACCAAGCTCTCGGCACAATCGAAGCCGGGCGGGGGCAAAACTTCACTGGCATATGAACCGACAAGATATCGTTGGAATACATCGTCGGCCCATAGCTCGCATTCTGCACACTTGGCATACTGATCACACCAGATCCCTCTACACGGCGGACAAGCTGAATGCGGATCCGTCGTGGGTTTGGATCGTCCACATACAACACAAAACACGGACGCCATCTTTATTACGATTCGACAATACTTCCTGACGATGTTTGAAGTCCAGGTAGGTCTCGAATCCAAGGAATTTGGTAATATTCCTTCTTCTCTCTCAAGGTAATATCCCAGGAAATCTCCGTAGGTAATCCAAGGTTACGAGTAAGGAATATCGTGGTATTACAGATGTAGATCTTGAAACTTTTACGGGAGCACAATGGAACTACGTCTGACCGCTACGATTGTAGAGGAAAGAAGGAAGTGACGTGGTCAGACAGAGAGGATTCTGGGTACTCGCGCATGGGCATTGGGGCATTACAGGGACTATTTCTTTTGGTTCTGTGGTAAGGTTTTACAATGGGGCAATCGCGTAGGAACACGATAGCAATAAGGTATGTGAAGGTAAGTTTTACAGCGTAGGAAATTGGGTTTTCAGTACAATAAAGAATCTTATCTTATCATGCGCATAATTAATTTTGATGGAACCAATCTCACATTTGTCTATTTCCGTATTGGTGAAACTTAGCGCAGCTGGTAAGCTCCGGGAATAGATTGCTATTATTCAACTGAACATAGACATACTCTTGTATCATTTGAATGTTTTATGTTCTTTTGGTTAAAATTAACTTCATTTCACCATAAAATGTGACTGGATCGCTCGATTATCAAAGGCACTATTTAGTAGCCGGCTCACTACTTGATCTCTCCACGTGTGGCTTTTTTGCGCATTCTATGTGAGAGGCTAAGTTCCGCCAATACGGAAATAGCCTAATGCGAGATTGATTATCCTTTTCATGTTTTATAAAGATAATTACCGTTCCCACTCCTGGCATTGCTGACCCTGGTGAAGCTTTTGAATTCGGAGACGGGTAAATAACTCCCAAACAGTACTTCCCCTTGAATAGCTCTTCAGGGCTGTGAGTCCCATTAGTCTGATTGGTGGGGGTGGAATAGGCCGTAATGCTGTGACACTGGTCGTAAGATCCCAGCCATTTGAAGTCTCCCTCCAGCACTCCACTGGGTAGCTTAGCTTGGGCATCCAGCACTGAATACAAGTAAACAAGAAGACAGATTAGTTTTTTAACAGCCTTACAGTCCTGTGCTGTCTGACAAACAGAAAACCCCGTTCTCCTGGAGGTTTCCGGGTTTCCCAATTTCAATTTCAGAAGACCCTTACTGGGTAACTTACCATAATATGCAATACCCTAAAGCACCCGTTACAGGTTACCATACATGTAGGTTACCCATTTTCTAATCATGGTAACCAGCAACAGGCTTCCTCAGAACAGCACAGGCCTGGCTTTAGTATGGACATCAGGGCTTGCTTTTCCACGCTCCCGCAAATTTTAGGCCATTGTCACTTGATTGGTTGTTTAGCATCATGCATGACCTTGACTTTTTAACACATGCTAGATCAATGCAATTTAATTATTCATTATTCATTATTAAATTGCAAACCAATTGTATACAAATATAAAGAGAATGAGTAAGTTTTACTCAAGAAAATGTAAATCCCTCATCTATTTTAAGTATTTGCCCTCAAAATTAGACCTAGGGGAGAGAACTACTAGGTCTACCTCAAAATATGAGCTTAGATAAGGTCTGGTCATGCTAAACAACCAATCAAGTGACAATGACCTCAGCAATCAGCATAGAAATGATAGCAAATTGGATTCCCATGGATTTTCGTGAAGTTAGATGGCAAGAATCCATTTGGATTCCCGTAAATTGCGACGAAAATCAAGGCCTGGACGACATCCACTGAAAAACAAACATGCACATGATGCAGAACAGATTTTAACCGTCTGAGTACAGTCACTGGTCCAAAATCGCTACAGTGTCCAATTGCGATACACTTCGCGATAATCACCTCACTCTCTTTTGAACTTTGCCATGATTTTGAGAATGTTCTCAGATGTAATAAGACAAAGGGTTGAACTTTCAGTGTTCCAAATTTCATCGAGTTTTCTTCGATTTAAACGACGAAATAATGCACATAGTTTTGGCATACTTGAATTCTAGCATGCATGTTGAAAAGACTTCAGGTACTGGGTTAAAAATTTGCCTTTCTTCAAATAAACCTTCCAGCTAAAGTTGTGATAATACAGACGCTGTTTTCACAAAAAATGTTTCTGTTCGAAAACTTCTACACTTTGGAGATGAGAAAATAGCACAGTCTTCACGATAAACCATTGGAAATATAGCCACATCTTGCACTGTATGCCTAGTCCATAGGCGATACAGTCCGGGAATCCCCTTACAGATCATCTTATCATGTGACCAAACAAGGTCACGACAAAGATGCGGGAATCTGGATACTCTTGTTAGCAGTTTCCGAATATGATTTTGGACCTCCTGAGCTATTCAAACTGGATCGTTTTATTATTTCCTAATCATATACGATCAACATTCCTATTTATTACGAAATATTTAGTGAACCTCTTGTTGTTGTACATGCAGTCTTATATACTGCCTTCGTTTACTGTATTGCTTTTGGACCCAGTGTATCGCTTTCGGGCGTTTCTGTCGTTTTCTGTTTATGGCACAGCCGCACCATAATTATACTATGTTCATAACAAGCGTTCTGAGAACCCCAACATCTCGCCTTGCGGGGTCATCCGCCAAAGGTGCAGCAGTATTGAAAGCATACATGTAGAGCAAACAATAAGGTCTGGAATAAGTGATGCGGTACAGACAATAATGTCTGGAATAGATTATCTGGTACAGACAATAACATCAGTCCCATGTGGGATTACTGGCAAAAGTTAATCCCATGTAGGATGGATAGGTCAGTGCAGTCGGATTACTGGTACATAGGGCATTCCAGTGTGAGATTACTGCTGGGTGGACCAGTCACATGTTATTACTGATGGATAGTCCTCTGTGGGATTACTGCTGGATAGTCCAGTCCCAAGTGGGATTACTACCATGACCATCATGGTATGGATGGTAGTGATGGTATGGATGGTAGTGATGGTATGGATGGTATTGATGATAGTGATGGTATGGATGGTAGTGATGGTATGGATGGTAGTGATGGTAGGAATGGTAGTTATGGTATGGATGGTAGTGATGGTATGGATAGTAGTGATGGTAGAAATGGTAGTGATGGTATGGATGGTAGTGATGGTATATGGAGTGATGGTATGGATGGTAGTGATGGCATAGATGGTAGTGATGGTAGTGATGGTATGGATGGTAGTGATGGTATGGATGGTAGTGATGGTAGGAATGGTAGTTATGGTATGGATGGTAGTGATGGCATGGATGGTAGTGATGGTAGTGATGGTATGGATGGTAGTGATGGTATGGATGGTAGTGATGGTAGGAATGGTATGGATGATAGGAATGGTAGTGATGGTAGTGATGGTATGGATGGTAGTGAAGGTAGGAATGGTATGGATGGTAGTGATGGTATGGATGGTAGTGATGGTAGGAATGGTAGTAATGGTATGGATGGTATGGATGTGATGGTATGGATGGTAGTGATGGTATGGATGGTAGTGATGGTATGGATGGTAGTGATGGTAGGAATGGTAGTGATGGTAGGAATGGTAGTGATGGTATGGATGGTAGTGATGGTATGGATGGTATCACAGGTACATCTTTTAATCATAAGAAACATGTGTACCAAGTTTCATAATCATTCAATGACAGCTGACAACTGCAGCAAACTGTGGTGTACAGATGTACATGTGCACTTAGGCTAAACGCAAAACTCAATCAGTTGCCATAATTTGGAGAAAAATTAATATTTCATCTCAAAAATAGCACAAATAAATCCTCCAATCATAAGAAACATTTGTACCAAGTTTCGTAATCATCCAATGAGAGCTGACAACTGCAGCAAACTTATCATGTACATGTATATGTATACATGTAGAGGCCTACATGTACAATTTACAGAAAACTCTTCATTTGCCATAATTTGGAGAAAAATTAATATTTCTCGTCAAAAATAGCACAGGTACATCCTCTAATCATGAGAAACATGTGTACCAAGTTTCATAATCATTCAATGACAGCTGACAACTGCAGCAAACTGTGGTGTACAGATGTACATGTGCACTTCGGCTAAACGCAAAACTCAATCAGTTGCCATAATTTGGAGAAAAATTAATATTTCATCTCAAAAATAGCACAAATAAATCCTCCAATCATAAGAAACATTGTAAGTTTCGTAATCATCCAATGAGAGCTGACAACTGCAGCAAACTTATCATGTACATGTATATGTATACATGTAGAGCCTACATGTACAATTTACCTAAACAGAAAACTCTTCATTTGCCATAATTTGGAGAAAAATTAATATTTCTTGTCAAAAATAGCACAGGTACATCCTCTAATCACAAGAAACATGTGTACCAAGTTTCATAATCATCCAATGACAGCTGACAACTGGAGCAAAGTTACCATGTAGATGTATATGTATACATGTAGAGGCCTGTATGTACAATTTACCTAAACAGAAAACTCTTCATTTGCCATAATTTTGAGAAAAATTAATATTTCTTCTCAAAAATAGCACTGGTACATCCTCTTATCATAAGAAACATGTGTACCAAGTTTCATAATCATCCAATGACAGCTGGCAACTGGAGCAAACTTACCATGGACATGTATATGTACAATTTACCTAAACAGAAAACTCTTCATTTACCATAATTTGGAGAAAAATTAATATTCCTTGTCAAAAATAGCACAGGTACATCCTCTAATCATAAGAAACATGTGTACCAAGTTTCATAATCATCCAATGACAGCTGACAACTGCAGCAAAGTTACCATGTAGATGTATATGTATACATGTACAGGCCTACATGTACAATTTACCTAAACAGAAAACTCTTCATTTGCCATAATTTTGAGAAAAATTAATATTTCTTCTCAAAAATAGCACAGGTACATCCTCTTATCATAAGAAACATGTATACCAAGTTTCATAATCATTCACTGACAGCTGACAACTGCAAGAAACTTTCCAAGTACAGATGTACATGTGCACTTCAGCTAAACGCAAAACTCATTCATAGGGATTTTAACATTAGAGTACCCCAGGGGTAGTACCCCCAGGTGGCATACCCACCCCCCATATTTTTTATATTTTTTTTATATTTTTTCTAATTTTTCTAGATTTTTTTTAACTTGCTAAACCAAAAACCCATTCATTTCCAGGCAGGGGACACAGACACCGACACCGACACCGACGACGACATCCTCTTTCCCCCTCTCACAATATCTCCCCTTTACTTCGTAAGGCGAGATAAAAAGTAAATGTTTTACTGCAACAATTGATCAACATAATTTATGTCAGGGATGTTGGTTAATAATATGGGACAAAGCCGCTTCCCACATGGACATGGAGCAGAAATTGAAAAGTGTATCACTTTTGAACCAGCGACTGTAGCAGATGTCTGATGCCAAGTTTCATCCCAAAAAGACCATTATCTTGGAAATTACACAAAAATAACCTCTCAAAAACCTCGGAAATAGTGCTATGACCAGTGAGATGGCACACAATTTTGACTGGAAACCTTGCAGTCAACTCCACCGAGGAATAAATGTGACAGAAACTTCATTTGAAACTTTACTCGGAGGATCAAATCCTGGGACGGAACATGTACCTTCTTCATGAGGCTCTGACACTGTGCACCATGCAGTGTTGTTTTAGTCTGAACATCCATACATACACAGTGACACGGACACCAAATCTGATAAATATAAACAATTCAAACTTGAAACATTTCCAATAGGGTGGTGCAACTTGATTGACAGGCTAATTTCAAACTGACCGTGACTGAACTGCGTTGGCGACATGCACATCGCCCCAACCAATTTACTGCGCATGTCACTCTGCTGTCGATTTCAATTCGGTTTTGGATTATTTTCGGTCTAGATTAGTTTAGTCCAAAATGTCAAAGGCTTAACACGGTATCTTGCAGATATTCTGTCCCTGGATTTGATACTGAAACTGAAAGTAGTGAATCTTCGACCGTCAGTGAGAAAGTATCTTACTCTGCAGTGCCCAGCCGGCTTTGGTTATGTTGGTACTGAGGTGTCCCAGGAACTCCTTTATCCCTTCAAGACACTTTGTAGATATGTTAAACTCGTCTTCTTGGAGGGCAGACAAAATCCTTGAAAATTGTGTCGTCTGCTCGGTTTCAATCTCTTCATCATCAGCAACGCCATCTGTCGTCTGCTTCTTGTATCGTGATGCGACAAGTTCTTGAAATTCATAATCGTGGGATTCCCAGTCCTCCAAAACTCTCAGTGCTTGAATATAGCCAAACTTCCCTGCTTCAGTTTGCCCAAACACTTTCCCAAATGTCAGAAATGATATCAGAATTACGAATACAACACGGTGCACTGAGCCTGGCCCTGAGCATCCGCGTGTTACCATTGCGTTGTTGTTGTTGCTGTGTAACCCCACCCAAAGTCAAAAGTCTCGTTTGAAATGTTTACATTTCAAGTCGTATTTTAAGTCGATCAACCACGTGAAAAATCAGCCTGCTCACTGGGCAGTTTGGCAAACTGCCGGTTCATGTTTAGCCTCGGAATGCATGAGCGCAAAATAGTTTTCCCTCGGTGTCTTCAAACTGCCATTACCTGAATCGGGAACCCCCTATATATAGACCGCAATGACGTCATGAGATGATGCTCCCTTACCCTGTTTGGAATGGCACAAATAGCACGAGCCATATTTGGAACAACGTAAAAATACTTGTACGCTACCCGTTCGGGTCACAGTTGCCTGGCCTGTGGGATATTGGATGGTCGATATCTACGTATAAATTTTGTTCAATAAATTACGAAAATTAATGAATATATATATTATATTTTTTTTTAATCAATTTTTTTTATCTATATATATATTTTGTTCTGGGCGTATTTCTCTTTCATCTTTGGCTCAATAAAAGTCTATGTCATAGAGGATAGGGTATGATAGATAATTAAAAACTGTAGTAACTCGGTTTGACATTTTAGGGAAAGACTTTTATTGAGCCAAAGATGAAAAGAGAAATATTAAAAAAAATATATATATATATATATATTCATTAATTTTCGTAATTTATGGAAAAAAAAATTATACATAGATATCGACCGTCCAATATCCCACAGGCCAGGCAACTGTTCGGTTGCACTGTGAAAAGATTTAGCCTCTGCCTCGCCTGAGAAATGAGATTATTTGCCAGACAGACTGAAGCAGTATTTATCAGAATTACAGAAATGCGTTGTATTGTAAGTTATTTCAAGCGAGGTATTATATTTACCCATCGAAATACAGAAACGAATCTTACTTTTAGACATTTTCTATTGCTATCTGAAAATTGGAAGCTGCCTGCGGGAGCGATCATGTACCGTAGTGCTTTTCATCTTACTACGGTACTTCAATTTTGTCACTGTGAGATGGCTTTCTGAAATTCGGGAGCGATGTAGAGCTTTCCATCTTTCTGCTTTAAATTTTGTGTGATGAAAAGCTGAATTGTTAAGTGTTACACGGATCACTTCCAAATGGATTTCTTGTGTAGTATGGTAGTGTACCGGTAGTTATTTGTACGAAATGAAGATGAGTGGTATATAAAATGGAAATCCTGTTCAATTTGGTATCATGTTCAATTTTGTGGTGCAAGTGCAGTGGCGCATTGACACGTACTATTTGTGCATCCGTCACATAATGCGCGGACGTCGGAATACCCACTCATGGTCATCTCAATCCAACTGATAAGTTATATATTATATAATGAATCTCTGCAGGTCTGTGTCAGATGTCAGCAATGCATGTCTGGGCTCAGGTATAATATTTCTCTAACGTAGGGGTACGCACCATAATACGCACCATCCAGCTATTGGATGGATTTCAAGGCTTCCGCTCAACCGGCGCCTGCGCCTAGATACCGGAAACCTGTGCCGAAACAACAACATGAGCGAGCAGTGGGGAAGAGAGATACCGTAATGGCCAAAACTTGTCTAGATTTTATGCGTCTCTCCACTCACCCACCGCTCTTGGAGGCTCCGATCCTTTCTCAATGACCATGCATGTAATCCACCAATCTAGCCCCAGAACTCACTTTAGCTGCGAAAACTGATCTCTGGCCTAGTGGATTTCTGGGAGCGAAAACGGAAACATCGCACCTGTTTGTTTACTTTCTTATTTATTCTACTTTTTATGTGTTTTGTACTCTGTCCCAAATGGGATGCTCAGTACAATAAAGAATCTTATTTTC
>JAVTVY010006952.1:0-38962 GCA_036873755.1 Hanleya hanleyi
AATCTCATCAATAGTAGGCCCCTATATGAGAGAAAAACGAGTCAGAACTGGTTAGCCTGGTGCCCTGATTATGGAGGTGCTTGTTACCCTATACCATAATGTTCGGGAACCAGATTATAAATGATACTAGTCAATGCGCATGCTCACAAGGATCACGTGGGAGAAAATGGAGGGCGGTTTGATTTTCTTCGAGAAGGCTTGTTTCAAACTTTGCGAAATCGTGTCGATTTAGCCCACTATAGTCACACATATTTGTAAGTATTATCTTCATTAGATAGGAGTGCAACTACCTCAAACACGTCACTGTTGAAAATGTGCTCCAAAATGTTCAGCTCGCATAAAACTGGGAGTTCATTCAATGAATGCGAATCCAAAATGGCGGCATAAATTTGTTCAGTGATAGCTTTGCTCAGTTCAATGCAGTACTTATAGTGAATTTTAGTACGCAGTGGAATAGGAATAGTTAAAAACGCCCAGCCACTTGGAACGTTTGGGATATTTTGAGGTACTATTTACCCCTACTATTTACCCATATAATTTTACTAATATGAAACCAGAATTATATGATGTTTAAAAAGAGCCGGGCTGGACTGGATGATCGGTTCTTGTAGGTTCTCTTCAACCCCTACGACTTCGTTTCGTGTGTATATGACGGCTTATTTTCGTGGCTATATGAGACAGATTGACTGATAAATTGTTTGCCACTTAGTTAAATGTGATTTATTTATTTTCCAGTTGTATGATGCTGATTTTGAAGAGTTCATGGACATCGAGCACCACGAGGAGATACCGGAAAAGTTCGAAATCCAGATATTACAGCATACGACAACAGATTGAGCATTTCACAATGTCCCAGAGCGTACTGATAAGGTATCAACGATTCGTGTTCTCCTGTTTGGGGGTGAATCACTGTTATTCACAGACCATGAAAATATAATAATTAATTATGGCAGAACTAATGAAATAACCTAGTATTGTGAAATCTGACCGGAACCTTTGCTAATTTTAATAAGTCTTATAATTATTATTCACTTCTGGTTTTGTAGCTACACTGTGATCAATCGTTCCAGTTCAATGAATATGTGGATACATGTATATTTGATTCACCCTGTTTCTATGCAGACTACGCAGGATATAGCCAGTTACTTATGTGCGTCTTTAAATCGCAGTTGAAAAATTAATATTTTCCCCCATTTCAGGAGAGCACAGGCACTGGTCCAAGTGACACCGTGGAAATGCATTTTCAACATGAACTATCAACTATGTAAGTCAACTTTCTTACAGTCTGATTACCGTAGTTTTGTTTCTTTTCCAAAGAATGTAAATTTTGATTCAGTTACATGAGCTGGGTTCGACGGGTGTCACTTAATAAGAGACCGATACAGATCGATAATTATAAAGGACAGACCTATACTAGATTACGGCCTCTAGAAGACATAATTGGTAGTTTGTGGTATTTTCTTGTGAAAACAGCTGTTGAAAGCGTAAAACGGTGTGGCAATCAGCTTCCCGCTAGGCCCTACGGGGAGCGGCACAGGCACACGGCCGATTCACCCACCTGTGTCGTCTAGCACCTTCCATGCACTCCCAGCGGACCGGTTCGGCCGGTGTGTTTATGCAAGAGCAGTAGTTACTTTGACAGATTCCACGAATTGGAACAAAGAGCTCGCTTTTCATGAGCAGCAGTGATACCAGTATTAATATTAATATAATTAATATTATTAATATATTAGTATTATTATTAATATGACCCAATATTGTATGAAATTTATCAGACACGAAATGACAAATTACGGTACAGGAAGTGACAGAAGGCAATAAAAATCTATATTTATGGACGGAGAATGGGATATTTCTATTTCACAGTTCGGGCAGTAACAGTAAGAAAAAAAGAAAGTAAAAAACCTGAAGAAAAGATCCATCCGTTTCATTCCCACCTACCACACAGAGATGAAATATATAAGGAAAATCCTGTTGAAATATTGACATTTTATCAAATCATGTGAATCACACACAACGAAAGTCTGGACAAACCCAGTAATTGCATACAGAAGGAGGAAGAATTTGAAAGAAATGTTAAAGAAATCAAAACAATGAACATTGTGAATTGATACGTTATTTTACTGAAATAACTCGAATAAACCCGAAACACTTGTTTCATTCAACTTTATTTGTGCTCAATATGCTCCTATAATATCAAGTATGTGTAATATATATCAGGAGAATTTGAAGCTGCAGGTCGGGGCGCTGGGCGAGTCTGGCGGGCGAATTGATCGTGCGATTCGGCCGTGCGACGCGCTTCCTAACGTAACGGGCGCAACTACATGTAAATGCTATACGGTTTTGCGCTATAAACGATCGTTTTTTATGAGAAAATCCCACAAAGTACCAATTATGTATTCTCAAAGTCGTAATCAATTATACTTAGGTATCGGTCTGTATGTTTTTAGTACCGGTCTGTATCGGAAGGTAATGAGGGTGGATCAATGAGGGTGCTTTGGTTCGACTACTGTGTTGGGATTGACATTTTAAAGTATATATTTGTTGTTTCTGTGTATATTCCCAGTTAACAAAAATGGAACTTTAATGCATCAAGTGATGAGTAACATTTACATTGTGGGATTAGTTTATCAGCTGTGGTTCTTACTGGTTGTAGGATCGGGCCTAGCAGCAGAACACCTACTCTCGGTCGAGCCATTGGACTTTGCTCTGACAGCCTTTGATACAGACGCCACCTGGACACTCGATAAGCAAAGCAAACAGACCCTTCCACAGCTCAAAGGCGGGGAATTATTGATGGCCATTTTTGTTACCTGTTTTACCCTACTCTCTCTGAGAGTTTTTGATGCTGAGGCACCCCAGGTATTCCATGAGAGTTGGTGAAAGTTGGAGGCATAAGTTACGTGAACATAACGTGCTCAATTTAGGTTGGGTGGGGATGCTTGTAGTTTTAATCGTTTGAACTTTGTGCTTCCAGGGATTGAGAGTGAACTATGATATCAGGGAGGGTTAACATGAAATGACCAATGTAAATGTGCGTTTTGTGATTTCCCTAATAAAATATATCATACATATATTTTGTGTTAATGTTCTTATTGTGTACCTCAACCAAGAGCCATTACTGGATGGTACGAACACCACTAATTCTCACTAAAAAGGTGTAAATTAACACCTTTTGAAGGTGTAATTCTCACGAAATGGGTGTGTTTTAACACCCCTGGAAGATGGAATCGTCTCCAGAAGGTGTATTTTAGCACCTCTAGAAGGTTTAGTTTTGGTGAAAAGGTGTAAATAAACACCCAAGAGGGTGTAATCGCGGTCAAAAGGTGTACATTAACACCAATAAAAGGTGTAATTCTTACTAATAAGGTGTATTTTAGCACCCCTAGATGATTCAAATTTGCCCACAAGGTGTGAATTAACACCCAAAGAAGGTGTAATTCAGTTGAGAAGGTGTAAATTAACACCACTGAAAGGTTTAGTTCTTGACAAAAGGTGTAAATAAACACCCATGGGATGCTGGGTTCCCAACAAAAATATGCTCATAAATTTGTCTGGGAGGTGCAAATTTTATTCAGAAGTTGTGAATGAACACCCATGGAAGGTGTAATGTGAGCAAAAAAGGTGTAACTTAACACCTTTTCGAGAAGGTGTAAATTTACACCTTTTGGAGAGGGTGTTAATTCACACCCAAAAGGGTGTTAGCCCTGGGACAAGCCATTTACACCCCGTAGAGGTGTAATTTACACCTTCTGGGGTAAGAGTGTATAGTCTTCTGGTTAACCTATTCTAAAGCACATACCGGCAATCTAACGATTCGTGATATGTGTTGTACGCTTTTACTGTACCTGTTCATGTGGCAACTTGGATGACATGACCACACGGCCCCTAGCACCGGCATAAGCGGCATTAGATACAAATCTAGAGAGCTATGATGGAAATGCTCTGGCAATTCGTAGATTGGTAATTGGTGAGCTGTTTCGCTGTGACAATTCGTACACTGGGGATTGGTGAGCTGTATCGTCGACAGATGAAAATGATGGAATTTAACACAAAAGTCTAGCCTGTAAGGCCCGATATCTCACCAACTTATTTTGTAGCAATTTGATCAAGTGAAATTCTGTAGCTGTACGGTTCAATGAGGTATGTTCAACAAGACATTATTTGACAATTACATTTTGTGTAAATATTTAATACGTCCTTCTGTTCATCATAATGAGATTTTTCTGTCCTGCGAATTCCGTTTCTACTCCTCTCGGGACCAAAATAAAAACTCAATCTGTGTGTGGGAGCTTAATTTTCAACACATTTTGACCGTCGTAGATGCAATGCACCTGGACGGCAAATCATTTGGTGTATTTAGATACCTGTTTATATATGTAAGGTTGTTTGGAAATTAAGTCGATTTTGAACAGTAATTAGACGAGAAAGTAAGCAAGTCCCAACATAATTTAATCCAGCTCTGAGAAAATATTTAGAATTATCACCTTGGCATCCTCTTTCCTCTCAGACAGCTCCTCGATACAGGAATTGATGTCTTCGTATGACTTCTTTAGTTCGCTAGCTTTGACATCTATTCTCTCCTAATGAACAAATAATAGACATGCAACCTGTTAAATACTTCAAACATGATAAATGGAACAAGGATGTGGTAGATGGTGTGTACGTTATTAAAACGCTACCACGAATGGTCCGATCAAGCGATAACAACAGATGGGAAATGATCAACAGAGATTCACAGTCACCAAACTAATTCTCACGACTATTAAAACTACCTTAAAGATCTACAAAATATCAAATCTGGTTACAAATACCATTGTACGTTATGAAAACTTCGAAAGTAAATTCAATCGGATTTCTGAGATTCTCTCCACGGAATTTAAGTTATATTATAGGCATTCATATGAAATGATATTTGAGAGAGAAAAATGTTTCCTCGTTACTCTAGAAAGGAGGAACATGCAGATGGTTTTTGTCGTCGAACTGGGACAGAAATCTTGTTCATGCTGTTCCGTTGCTCATGCAATTGTCGCATGCTCAAGCTCGATTACAAAAGTGAATCAGTCAACGTTAGCACACCACCTGCAAACCAGGCAACACTTGTTTATTTGTGACGAGAGTTGAACTTCAAGACAGAACCCATTGCGAGTCAGATTTATTTGTCCATTTCAGTATGTTCAATACGTTTTCTAGTTAAAACATTTAAAATTTTAACATTTGTATCGGTATTTGTTGTGCACTAGTTTGCCACTGGGCCGTCTTTCGTACCTCGACAAAATCCCGATATGGTTCAGATGTTGGTAAATTAGTACACCAAAAATACTCCAAGGTCGGTTGTACACCCTTCATCAAATAATTTCTTCATTGTACATTCTTTCATTCAATAAAATATGTCACTAACCTTCTCTTCATCAAAAGCGTCGTTGGCTTCTTTAATATCATGTTTTATATGATTTTTCACAACACAACGATAACAATCAAGCTGTTTACAGTTAGTACAAAACATACTGAGTGGCTCGTCATGTTCTACACACAGTGGTATCGATGTGTATTGCTTAACGTTAACCAGGGCATGTTTTGCAAATGGGCCACGCATTGGATGAAATGCATCCAGACATTCCTGGCAATACAGGCATTTGCAAGTCGCACAACCTCTGACAGCAGTCTTGGGTTGGTCACCCACACACATAACACACTTGGATTCATCAGCATATTTCCTGATCTTGTTTTTGTTAGTTGGTCTCACATCACGTCTTTTAACGCCAGTTTGGTATTTCTCCACGATGTTGGCGATGGTGAAATGTACAGGCAGCTTAGATACATTATATTCAACCAGATCTATAGGTGTTCTGCAAAGTGGACAGCGGACATCACCATCGTTCGTCTGAACTCCATCAGAGGGACTTTGATTCGAGTTAACATACACTTTGAGACATTCTCTACAGAAACTGTGTTGACAGGACAGTTGGACCGGATCTGTATAGATCTCCGTACAAATATGACAGGTTAATTCTTCCTCCAAACCCTTAGGTAGATTTTCAGCCATTTTCCTGATATGGGAAGAAATGATAAGATAAGTTAAGATAAGCTTTATTTAGAGTCGGGTTTATAAACATATAACATTAGCCCATGGAGGCTATTCATGCCGACTGTTTTAAAACAAAGAATTTTTAAAAGAGTGAATATAACGTGTATACATGTACATGTATAATATATTTGAGATTATGCTGCGCTGGTTTCGCGACTGAGACCCCATTGTCTGTGGATTGACAGAATATTGTTCAAACCAACAAATTCACTCGAAGAGAAAGGTTTGATAGTATGCACGATCATACACCATGTTAATTGTAAGCCACTTCCCTGGGCACTCGTCATCGTTCATTGCAGATTCTAATGGATGAGTTACTTCGGGCTCATTTGACTCAGTGAGTGTGTGAGCAGTAGGATTTAACGTCGTTTTCAACCTTGTTTCATTCATATCACGACGGTGCCAACATATGCCAGAACACGAGAGTGCTCACATTTCCTACTACCCTTGACACTGATCAGCCCAGCCAGTACAGCACACGGTCACCCATCCAAGTATTGACCGAGCTTAACGTTGCTTAACTTCGGTGATCTGACGAGATCCGCTGACTGACTGGGACATTCCTCTTGTACAAAGTTAATGATTTTCGTGCCCTCTCTCTCTCTTTCTCTCTCTCATTTTCCCTCGCCGCATGCAGTGAAAGATCTCGAGCGACGGCGGCTATTTTGTTTCATTTATTTTCGGACTTACACCTCCAATCGAGCGGATCTAATTAGCATCAAAAATAGTCCAATAGTCCCTAATACATCTGGGCTATCAGTTATATAATTATTGTCTACATTCAGCAACAGCTTAAATGTATGTCTTGCGTCAGATGATTTCTTGAAAATTTACCAAGGTCAACAAAAATGTGATCTAGTAGGATGGATTGTTTTCCCTCAGACAACAAATACAAAGGATGTTGAAACAAATCAGCTTTCGCCAAGGCCTTAAACCTTGGTATGGTGATATGGGACCTGCCCAGAACTAGGGGAGGGGGAGGGGGAGCATTTCAGCCCAGAAATTGTTTTCTTATACCTTGAGCCAGGCTGCTTAAACTTATCACACCATACCCTTGAGTCAAACTTTACTGGTAAATGTGGAAACAATCCAAGATGATCTCCATGATGACGTCACAGTGACGCCATTTACAAAGAGGCATTTTTTGTAAGATTCTCAGGTCAGATTTTCGAATTTTTTATTTATGTGGGGGTTTTTTTTCGTGAAAACTGCATGATAAATTGGTCGATAATAGAAGGATGTGAAACAGAGTATTTTTCCTCGCAGAAAAGCAGATATTTTGAAGAAAATGACGAAAACAACACTTCCGGTACGGTACCCCACATGACCGCCATTTGGTAGGTGTTGTAGGGTTAATTGACGGAAACTTTTTTTTGCGCCGAGGATCTGGTAGAGCATAACCAGTTCCTAGCTCTAAGTATACACTTCTATACAGCGCTTCATACTGCAAGGAAGTAATTTGATATTGGAACGATAGATCAGGCCAGTCACCTTAACAGGTTTTTGGTCTTCTCTCACTTTAATGGAACATGAATTGAGAAATCTGGGATATAACGTGCATAATTTGACCTTGAGATGTCATGTTCTATAGACTTCAGGTTCATCATAAGTTACATGTGGGAAATTTGGACAATGTAGATCGATTTCATCATGAAATATCGTACTAAATAAAATCTGAACTGGACAAACTAGCCCCATCAGTAGTAGGGAGCCGTGATTTCGAGGCCAGTTTTCCAGGGAGGTAACTCTTGGTCCCCTTTTTCCGCCAGGGGGCGCCACCAGTCCCGTATGACGTCACTTCCGGTCTGGGTGAATGGAGCGTGACCTGTGAACTGTATGACGTCACTTCCGGTCTGGGTGAATGGGGCGTGACCTGTGAACATGATAGGATATGTACTGACCTGTCTGTGGGGACTCAATGTCGGAGATCACCGAAGTGTCACGGAGAGTTCGGTGAGGTCCGTGAGGATGTGACGGAGGTGACCGAAAAGACACGGAGGTTACCGAAGACACACGGAGGTCACCGAAAAGACCCGAATGTCATCACCGAAGAGTCACGGAGGTGACCGAAAAGACACGGAGGTGACCGAAGAGACACGGAGGTTACCGATAAGACCCGAATGTCACGAAAAAACGTATAAAATTTTTTTTTAGGGGAGTTGCTGCACTCCTTGGTCTGCCGAATGGAGCTATCTCACCAGCCTGCCTGACCAGCCTACCTGACCAGCCTGAACCACTCTGACGACAGGAAGAATCACCGGGACTTGCCTCACTGCAGCATGAGACGTGGAAAAGATTTTCCAGGTGATCCAGGAGCGCCTCCGACTGATGCTTTGCCCGAAGACGAGCGTGTGAGTGAGATTTATCGACGTCAATGGACTACCATACGCCATTGTTTTCACCGTCACCGTCGTCTATTGGACTTGTATAACTTTCGACTGCAGGACCTCACGTATCTTTCTACTTACGCCGAGAACATTTTCACAGACCAGGTGACAGCGTTCAAGTTGAATATCACATTCGGCTACATCTTACGGCACAAAGAGACGGACCAGTTGCGGTATTTTTATCCCAGCAATAATACCTTTATCCCAGCAATAATACCTATGTGTTTGATCAACCCTTCACGGTCACGGATGCAATTTCTCTGGAGCCACTCATCGAGCAACTGACTACGTTGGACCCGTTGGAATGAGCCCGGTTGCAACGCCCCAATACCAAATGGCTTGTGGAAATGGTGACCAACGTCACATTCTTCGTCACGAAAATGAGAGATCATCCTATAGGTGCTCCTGTCATTCTTCCACCTTGGCTGCTTCATCGAAGAGGACTATATGCGTTAACGGGAGGCAAAAATGGTCCCTACAAAGACCGGAAATGTCTGTTTTGGTGTTTGGCCGTGCATGTGGACGAGTGTAATCCGTGGTGTTGTGACAAAGTGGCCAATTGCTATTGGAGACAGTATTTACAGCAGCAAGACTTGGATGAGCGGCAGTTCCGGGGAGTCCCCTTTAAGTATTTGGATGTCGTGGAAGTTCTGTTCAGCATCAATATCTTTGTATACCGATTACGATGCGAGGATGACATATTTGTGGCTGAATTGGTTCATCGCTCAAGAGAACGGTATGCTTCTACGATGAAAGTCAATGTCTTCGACGACAATGGGGTGAGTCATTTTCCCTCATCTACAATATGAGCCTGTACGCCCAGTCTTACAGTTGTGCCCAATGCCATCGGGTGTTCAAACAGTCTGGGCACCTACATCAGCACGAGAAGATTTGTGACAACACTGTGAAAGCAAATTTCCTGGCGGCGTGTATCATAATACGCCCACTATCTTTGAGGAGCTGGCTGATGAAGGGATTGTCATACCGGAAGAGGACCGTTATTTTCCCTACCGGGCGTGTTACGATTTCGAGGCCCTGTTGGAGCCCATGGATATGTTCTCAGCGAAAACGCAGTGGACGCAGCGCCATATTCCCCTCAGTGTGAGCATTTCCACCAACGTACCCGGCTATGACGCTGCGCCCATCAGTTTCGTGTCCACCGGGGACTCCCATGAGTTGATTACCCGCATGATGGGTTATTTAGAGGAAGTCAGTGCGGCCAGTACGGAATTGTTGGTGTCCAAGTTCCAGGACGTACTGGACCAACTGGACGACCGGATTCCTATACCAGGTGTATCGCTTAGTGACGATGGAGAGTCAGAGTCCGAGTCAGAGTCTGACACCCAGGAGCCGGAACCCATTCAGTCGCAGGATGTACCTTTACCGAAACCGTATGCGGAGAAATGGAAAGCCCGCTTCCTACAATACCTAGGCCAGTTACCTGTGCTCGGCTTCAACTCGGGGCGATACGATCTCAACATGGTGAAGGAATTTATCTACCCTTATTTGGCCCAGGCTAATACAATCAAGTCCGTCATCAAGAAGATCAATAATCATATGGCCCTCACTACCACGTCACTCCATTTCCTGGATGTACGGAACTACTTAGCTCCCAATTATAGCTATGCTCAGTGGGTGAAGGCGTATGACTGTGCACAAACCAAAGGGAGGTTCCCTTACACGTATATATCCACGCTCGACCGCTTGGAGGAAACACAGTTGCCACCCCGGGACGCGTTCTTCGACGATTTGAAGCAAGTGGAATGTTCGGAAGACACGTACCGGGAACTACAGCAGGTATGGAACGACCAACACATGCAGACCTTGCGAAATTTCCTGATATGGTATAATAACTTAGATGTGGTTCCTTTCCTCGAAGCGGCCGAGAAAATGGTTCACCTCTTTCGTCGTGAGATGTACGTCGACATATTCAAGGAGTGCTTGAGTTTACCGGGTCTGGCGCTTCGCCATCTCTTTCAAGATTGTCCAACATACTTTTCGCTGATACAGAAAAAAGACGCGGACATGTATGATTGTCTAAAGCGGAATATCGTCGGCGGACCTAGCCTTATTTTTCACCGTTATCACGAGAAGGACGTCACCACTCTCCCCGTGGGAAACCCTGTGCTACGATCATCGGATTCGATGCCAATGCCCTGTACCTGTGGTCTCTCGCCCAGCCCATGCCCAGCGGTCATTATACGCGCTGGTTGGCGGAAGGTCAGCATTTCACACCGCAACGCACCTCTTACAAACATCTCGCCGACCAGTGGTTGGACTGGGAAGCCTATCGACGGGGAATTTCCATACGCCATCAGACCAACGCCACAGAGAAGCGCATAGGAGATCGTCGACTCCCCGTCGATGGGTTTGCTCTTGTGGGTAGAACACCGACCGTATTCCAGTTTTATGGATGCTATTGGCACGACCACGAATGTCATTTCAGCGCTGGACGCTTCAACCAACAACGTGGGAAGTCGGCGGAAGAATTACGGGAAGAAGTCCAGGAGAACGGCGATTACATCAAAGAGAGAGGATACCACCTCATCGAAATATGGGAGTGTGAATTTCACACCATGTGCCAGGCCCTCCCACATTTACTCCGTTTCCTTAAAGCGCGCGAGTACCCTCTCAGTCGTCGGCGACTCCTGAGTCTGCCGCAGATGTTCGACGCCATTCGTTCCGGGGACCTCTACGGCTTTGTCGAATGTGATCTGCATGTTCCCGACACTCTCAAGCCACTCTTCGCCCAGTGCCCACCTATTTTCAAGAACACACTGGTGGGTCGAGATGACATTGAAGACACCATGGGTGCCTATGCTGAGCAACACGAGTGTTTGCCTCGACCTCTACGGATGTTGATTGGCAGTATGTGGGCAGAGAAAATCTTGCTGGGCACTCCGCTACTACAGTGGTACATCAGCCACGGTCTGGAAGTCACGCGCGTGTACCAAGTCTTACAGTACGTACCCAACGCCTGTTTTGCGGGGAATGCCGACATCGTGACGTCTACCCGCCGTCAAGGCGATCAAGATCCGAGTAAGGCCATCATCGGTGAATCGTGGAAGCTCACGGACAATGGCTATTATGGCAAAACGGTCACTAACCAAGATAAGCACGTGAACGTGAACATCTGTACCACCCAACAGGCTCGCAAAAAGGTCAATTCTCCCCTGTTTCGCTCCGTGGAGGTCATCGATGACGACACGTATGAAATCACTTTAGCCAAAAAGACTATCCGTCACAACCTGCCCCTCCAGATTGGATGTATGGTAAACCAGGTGACCAAGCTGATGCTCCAGTTTTTGTATGATTTCATGGGTGTATATTTTAATCCATCAGACTGGCAACTCATGGAGATGGATACAGACTCTGCTTACATGGCCGTGTCTAATGCGGATTGGGAGTCCCTGGTCAAACCCGAGTTACGTGCACAGTATGAGGCACAACGGGACCAGTGGCTACCTCGACGTGACCATTACCAGTACGACAAGCGGACGCCGGGCCTCTTCAAGTTGGAGTGGAGTGGAGATGCCATGATTGCTCTCTCCTCGAAGACGTATTACTGTTACGGTGGAGACCAAAATAAGTTTAGCTGCAAAGGGGTGAACCGGCGCGATCCGGCCATCGACAAAGCCTTGTACCTGAACGTGCTGCAAAGCCAGGTCAGTCCAAGTGGGACTAACAGAGGATTTCGGGTCGTGGACCATCAGATGCGGACGTACATCCAGCAACGAGACGCCTTCACCTTCTTCTACCCCAAGCGGAAAGTCCTTCCCGATGACATCAGTACCACTTATCTGGACTTGTGAAACTATGACATTTGATATACTTTTCATGATATGAGTTAAAACTAGTATTGTAACAAAGTCAGAAGGGTCGCCAGTCCTAAGTGCAGGGCGTGGGTTCGAATCCCACGCTCTGACAGTTTTTACACACCACCTGTATTCTTTTGTACATATTCTATACATTCTTGTTCACTTGAATAAAAAAAGTCAAAAACATCACTTGTGTTTTTTCATGAATTTTTTTATTGAACATCAGTGAACGTCAGAACAACAACGTCATAAAAAAAACAATGAGAACACCGCGCGGTGCATTGAATCAATTAAGACAACCAGAGAAATGGGGCATGCACAATAAAACGAGAGGCAGTCCGGTCGTATACGAGTACATCACGGTCTTCGGCTTCAGAATAATCATCAAACATTTGTATGATCGTTTGCATAGAATGTCCTCTACGCCAGTGAGTGAGATAAAACACACAGTACTGTCCGCATACACTACTCAAGGGTCCTTGCAATCTTTTAGTATTCCAACGCCACACTGTAGTAGATACGTCCATGAACTTCACCAAATCGGGGTGCAGGGGTGCAAGTCCGTAGGAATCAAAGTATTCGCCTTGGCCTAGGGTGTTCACGTACACAGCCACCCAATGTTCACCGGGTCGAGTACCAGGATCTGTATTCAGGATGTAGGCTGCTGGGGTGGTTGGGGTGGTGGGAAACACATTGCGTGGAAACACACCACGAAAGGGTACCCGAGGATCTCGCTGGAGTATGCTCGTCAGCTGCTCTGTATCCATGACTCTAGCTGGCGTAGTCACACAGGACGTTTCTTTGCTGATCCACAGTGATGACGTTATCAAACTCGGCGTAGCAAATCACGTTAATGGCATGCATTAGAGGGACGGAGAAACGCAGTTTCAACCGTAAGTTTCCTTTCTTGAGCAAGGCCAGTTGATGATCGTGTTCCAAGGATGGGGTGAGGTCGAGGCGAACAAAGTGAACCCACGGCTAAAGTCTCGTCGAGTGGTGGTATTTCCTTCGTCCTGATTGTTTTGTCCTGTGGCTGTAAACAGGTTCAGGTAGCTCCGCACATAGTGATGGTTACCAAAATCCGGTTGTAACGGACGGGCTGGAATTTGATGGCCGGCCACGTGCAGTGCCAAAAAGTTGAGGTTGAAATGTTGAAAGTGGAACGGATTCTCATTCCACTGTCCATTGAAACTGGTGTTGGTCACACACGCCAGGGTAAGACGTTTAGGGAGATCCCCTAGAAATAAATTTTCACGATTGGCCATCATCGTACCTGCTGGCACAGAGAACACCTTGGTCTGTACGCGTCGGATGGGGTACAGGGCTGGTTTTTTCGATAAGGCTTCCATGTGACTCACCAACACGCCCTGTTGCAAATCCACCGTACGGACAAACAGGGCTGCATCTTCTATGATGATCTTGTAATTGGGGGCATCTCCATTGGCCATCAAGGCGAAAGTGGGTGGGGAACGGATCAACTTGATCTTAATGGATACACCATTCATCATGTAGAGGTCTTGCAGGAACAGACCTGCGATGGCCGAACCCATTATTGGCAACGGTGATGGCATCCATGGCTCCGGGTGTATCCCTGTAGTACAGCGAGGCTTGCAAGTGTGTTTTTTTGCCATCTTCTCCGTACGACAACAGCGTCTCGATGCAGGCTCGGTACGGGTACGTATTGGTGGACGTCCTGATGAGTTTATCGTTCAGACTGATATCCACCTGTTGGAACAAGGAGTGCAGCCAAAGATTCACCGGGCCTACCACCGCATCGTTCGCCATGGGCGTCCCGTCGTTGTCCACTATTTTGGCTTTCACGTACAAGTACGTGTGGGCTAAATCCAGGTAAGCCGTATCTTTGTTTTCAATGGTAAATTCCAGCGGTCCCGTGCCCGTCAGGCTAGCCAGGGGTCGATGTTCTACCCAACGTCCTTCGGCGACACTGGTCTGTGTGGGTGGAATTGTCCACAAATCCAATTCACTGTTGGTAGACGGACACGACTCGGAGTGAATGAATGCCATTATGCGAAGATGTCTCTCTTACCCTTCTTCTTCCGTGGTGTGCGTCGTCGGTGTGTCGGTCGTCGAATGACTCTTCGCTGTGCCCGTGGTTGTCTTTTAAGGGCTTTGGCGATCAAGACGCTGTCTGCTTCTTGGGCCCGTCGTTTCAAGGCTTGTCGGGGTGCCGTTCCTCCCAAGACAGCACCGGCCACGCGCACTCCACTGCGTACCGCTTGTTTACCCACCGCTTTTACTCCCCGTGTCACCAAGGGCAAGAACGTTTTGACGATGCTGCCCAGTATGTTACCCAACCCGTGACCTAATTGCATGCCTGCACCGCTAAAGATGGGCAAGCTACCTCCCGTTTGTTTCTTGTAGTAGTCGGCATAGCTGGCCGTATGGCACTGGTAAGGCACGTACATTATACGAAGTGAGGAGAAAGTGCTTGTCGGAAATGAAGTGTCAGCACCACTTTCCCTCGTTCGAATGCGACCGGGCGTCCCGTGTCATCTCTTATATCCACCGTGATCGTGTTGATATCGGTGTGTCGTACGGGTAGGTAGAGTATGTGGTTGAAACTCTGGGTGACTTGATCGCCATACTTCTTTCTAATGGGTACCACCCGTAACAGAGGTGTGTTCACATCGCCCACAAGATGGCTGTCCACCGCGTCCGAGTACACGTAGAGTCCGTACATACCCACTTTTATATCCATCACAACGTCGCCTGTGCCGGTGGTGGGACCCGCGTGGATGTCATAAAGGAGACCTAACATTTGCTGTAGCCTAGGACTGAGTTCCACGTTGGGGCTGAGCAGGATAAAGGCCTTGTCGTTGTGTGCGTTGTAATCGAAGATCACGTGATTCTTGAAGGGATAGGCTTTGACGGGTCTTGAACTATTCTTCACCACCCGTAGAGACTTATAATTCAACAATGTGGTCAGACCCTCTATGAACGCCTTGGGGGTATCGTATTGGCCTTCGGGGAGAGACAGTCGGCTTACTTTGCCTTCGTAGGTCATCTCGTACCATACTTCTTTGCCTCGCACGTTGTACCACGAGTAAGGGTATTGAATATCCATCAGTCCACATTCCCACCGCCCAGGTAAATGCAACGGTTGCGGTAATTGGGTCACGTACTTGGCCAAGGTGTTGTCAGGAAACACATCGAACGAACTGTTACTGGGCAACGTGAGGTAAAACATGACTGAACTTTCTTGTTCTGCACCTGGCTTTAATAGGGCTCCCAGGCCTTGGACCGATGACCCCGGCGTCGTGATCGTCGCGGTGACTTAGATCTTGGTGGTTGCAGGGGGTGGCGTGGTAAAAGGGGTGAAAAAGTAGGTGCCCGTCGTTGTGATGTTTTGGGGGGCGACTCCGGTTCCCAAGAAGAGGGTGGTGGTGGTGGTGGTGGTCTACTCGGCGATTGCTGGGTCCGCTGCATAAAGGCCCAACGGTTAGGATTCCCCACCAATTCTTGAGGTGTGCGTGTGTCTTTCAACCCCTGAGCAAAGGCTTCCCAGCCCGGTGGATTAGAGTGTTTGCGAGAGCGCACCGTATCGTTGATCAAATCGGTGATATGAGACCCCGGCACCACTCGGTTTCGAATTTCACCCAGTCCGACAATAAACGAGCCTTGGTCTTGAATGCCTTAGGGACAGTGGCCAACACTTCATCTTCCAGCTGAGGTGATGATGGCGGTGTGGGTACTGGCGCCGCTGGTAGTGGTGCTGGTGGTGTACTACCCCTATATTGATCCATAAACGTCTTGTACCGGTTCAGCGTCTGATGGTAGAGCGATGAGACACGTGAAGGGATGCTGACACCGAGGATCCATAAGGTTTTATTTGGTGATTTGCGCCCAGCGTTCAGAGGCTCACCACCTTGTCGTGGATCCCACCAGGGGTCGTAGTCGTGCGGGTACCGTTGCCGTGGTAAACGTGGTACTAGTCCCACTCTAGGTGTTAAGAGTCGTGGTAGTGATGGTGGGAGTCCTATGTTGCCGTGGTTTTTGCCCTGGGTACTGTGGAAGATGATGCGGGTGGTTCGCTTCTGAGGGTAGGACTAGGCAGGTACACGGGGGGACCCCGGGTGAAGTTCCGCAGAGGTGGCGGAGGACTAGATCGCGTAGTGGGATGGGTTGTAGAACGTGGTGGACCCCTGGTAATGTTCCGCAGCATAGTAGGAGAGGGGGTGGTGGTGGTGGCGGTGGTGGTGGTGTTGGCTGATTGCACTTGACGTTGGGGGGCAGGACTTGGACGAATGGAGGGTAGGTTGAAACAGGATATCAGGTACGCCAAATCGTAGAAGACTCCTCCAAATAAGGTACCTAGAAACACTAGTAGACACACGACGGTACCGACTTGTCCTTTTCGAGTCTGCAGCAGTAAGGGCAGAAGTGCTCTATCCATGGTACAACCCTAGACTGAAGGCTGTAGGCGATGTGAGGTAGAATTTATAGCCGTTCCATGTCACGGGCTGAGACCCAGGAATTAAACGAACTGGGCCAACCTCGCCATTTGACGAAATGATAGGGGATGCCACGTCAACGTTCCGTTTTCAAAATCTTTTCCACCGTGTAGCAGTCTTTCCGTGTTTTTACCACCGGTTGTAATTCTGCCTCGTAAAACGGCCCTTGCAGTGTTTCTCCTGGAAGATCTTCCAGTGGATAGACGTGTGGGTGTCGAGGGTTATGGCGAACGATGGCAAAGTGCTCGTCACTCCAGTTGGGCAAGTAACTTTTCTCAAATTGCCCTTTGACTTTACTGATCCGTACCACATCACCGCCTTTGTAACGGGATGACGTGAGTGGACTCGGTTCTATCGAGTACAGCGTACGGCGCACTTGATGTTCGTTGCATTCCGTCACATCGAGGGGAGCCCGCTGGATACTGCGATGATAGGATCGATTGTACCCTTGGACCAGTTAAGGTAGCACATCGATGTACCGTCGGGTGTTTTTGGCGGTAAAATACTTGTACATTCGTCCTTTGAAGGTCCGATTAAATCGTTCCACCACAGAGGCTTTGGTCTCGTTGTACGTATGGAAGAAGAACACCTGTTTCTTAAGAAAGGCTTGAAAGTGTCTGTGCCTTCACCCGTTTGCAAATAGAGGGTTTGCGTCCCGTCTTGAAAATCTGCTGGAACGCTCCTACCAGATTCTCTCTTGTTTTGGTCCGGATGGGTAGCACCCACGCGTACTTGGATAAAATATCGATACAGGTCAACATGTACCGATGTCCATCATTGTGGGCAGCAAATCGACTCATATCGACCAAATCGGCCTGCCATTGTGCGTCTACGCCTCCCACGATGACTCGGTTACGGCGAAAATGTCGTCGGGCTGCTCGATGTAAGCTATAAGTGTCTTGGGTTTTTAACCATTCTCGAACTTCAGTTCGACTGATGCCTTGGGAATGTGCAGCTCGAGCGAGCACTCCCACAACGCTATAAGCGGCTGGACTGGTTGGGTTGTAATACAAATCTGTTAACACCTTGTTCAGTCTTACGCCACGTGGATTCCTGCCGGCCGGACTTGCGGGTACTCCACTGGCTGCCCTTTCGGATTCCCTTTCGGGTCCCCCTCTGCTTACCCCTCTGGGTTGCGCTGTTGTGTGTTCGCTTCATGAGTAGACACTGACACTCTAGCCTGTGTGCACCTTATAGATATAGTACTTCATCGACAATGGGGACTACTTTTTCCAAGACCGTCCATAGATCAGGGTCCAGGGTAAAACCACACTCGTTCAGACAGAGGAGTCGAGCAAGATAGGCGTCGCGGAAAATGTAGACGTCGTCACACAGGTGAATGCTATCACCGTCGAGGTCACTCAACAACACCCGTTTCAAGGTAGTCCAGCCTTCCGGTGACAAAGAGACGCGCGCTTTGGGTTCAGACGTACACCAACACCTACGTCCGCTATCGATGAGGTCCACTCGTTTGGGGTACAACAATAGGGTGCAGCCAGGTGTAAGAGTCCGGGGAGCCACAGAGTTCGCGTCGGGGTGAAGCAAGTCGTGGACGTCGGGGATAATAGTTTTCAGCGCCTGCCATAATGCAGGACGGAGTGTGATATGGGGACCATCACACTGTTCTAACCGGAGAAAAAATAATCATCTCTACCACTTCGTAGGTAGACACCCACTCCCACGTGCATGAAATCGACTTCGGGCTCTTTTCCCTGTAACAACCGTGTCAATAGATTCCACCCTGCTAGGGTTAAACATAGCTTCACCTCTCGGGGTTGTTCTTCGATGAGCTGCAGATGATGGTCATGGACGATCAGGGTGACGTTAGTGGTCAGTTGGAACAACGCAAGCTCGCCATCTGCTCCGTGCGCTCCCATGGTGGTGAATGACAAAACACCGACTAGAGAGGCCTGTATATATCGCTGTGCAGGAGCTCATACTACACCCTGTGAGTGCCTAGTGGACTAACCTATACTCCCTGCAAAATAAGGGGTTGGGTAATTTTTATACTATAATGTGCCCCTACGGGTATAATTAACTCCTAGTCCGTAGCCGTACACGTTACAGTTTTTTCATTTGTTCGTGTCTCTCTATCCTAATCCGTACCCTTACACGTTCTGGTTTTATTTTTCCGTCTCCCTTCACCCTTCGTGAAAGTCCGTGATCACTCAGTAGTGTCATGTTAAATTACCCCCTAGTCCGTAGCCGTACACGTTACAGTTTAATTTTTTTCGTGCTTCTCTATGCTAGTCCGTACCCGTATACGTTATAGTTTTTATTTTCCATGGCCCCACCTTCGTCAAAGTCCGCGATCATTCGGGGTGTAATGTTATAGAGATACGAATTGATTTAACCTAGGAATTTGCTATACCAATTTCGTGCAAAAAGACGGGATTGAAAGTTAACCCAGGAGGCATGACCCGAGCCGTATTGGGCCAATCAGCGACCCGTAAATCAACCAATGGCGAGGACGGAGACAGAACCAATGAAAGAGGTTCGCGCCGTTTAAACAGCCAATGAAAATCTACTCTATATTTAGCATAAAACCCAGGGGACGCGTGGGGAAAAGCCGCATTCAAACCATATTTCTCAAGCTGTCAACTACGTATCAAGATCAACATGAGTCGAGTTGCGAAAATGAGCGCCACCAAAGGAGCAGCAAAAGAGAAGCGACAGAGGGAGAAGCTAGCGAGGAGTGTGAAAGCTTTTTCTATGCCGGAAATACAGCGGTGGACACGGTCGAACACAAATTTTACTACTCCGTGACCAGAGCGCTCACGACATTTACGGGAGAAGATTGGATTTCGGCCCTGAGAGATGCTCTCAATGAAGAACAGCTCCAGAGAGAACAACAGATGCAACAACAACGCCAGCCGGAATTCGTCAATTTAGACGAGTTACCGAGCATTCCACCGGCTACATTCCTGGACCATCTACCATCGGTGCCAGACGGCTCTGATGACGATGAACAACAACAGCCTGGCCGGTACTTTTCCGCCAGTTTGGAGTAGACAGGCAAACTCCCCCTGAATAAAAAGGGTAAACAAATTGACCTTAACGGCCCTTTTCAGGCCACCCCAATCTTACGAAAGGGGGCTTCTAACTTAGCACATTCAATTAAAATCAGGCCCTACATTGGTGAATCTCCTCTCCTCTATATTCTATGATTACCAAACTCCAACCCCCCAAAAAATCTGCCATCAAAGGCCCTTTTCAGGGCCAACCCCGAACCTTCCAAACAGCACTTCTAACAATTGCCCCTAGACCCTACCCATGCAAATCTCCTCTCCTCTATGATTACCAATCTCCTACACCTCACAACAACAAACATTTTTACACTCGGCTTTTTCCGGGACTCCTCGGTATATCTCAATCTCCTCTCCTCTCTGATTACCAATCTCCCACACCTCACAACAAAACAAAATTCACACTCGACTTTTTTCGGGACTACTCGGTATATCTCAATCTCCTCTCCTCTATGATTACCAATCTCCCACACCTCCTCACAACAACAACACAAATTTTAGTCGGCTTTTTCCGGCACTACTCGGTATATTATTACCGTACATTCATACTAATAGTGTTTTTTTTTATTTTACCTGGGCGCTGTTAGTAGGAAGTTTCCATTCACTAAGTGTTAATTACCTATTGTTACCTAGGTGTGTGCATGTGCAGGAGCTGGTGTTTTTTGTGCTTTTAATTAGAAGCTTGATCTTTCGAGTATAATTGAGGTCCTCATAAGGACCGTTAGGAAGATGTAAGGGGATTACACCGATCGGAACAGGTTTTCTCGCCTCTGGGTACACACGGGACATTTCAGCGCGACGAGTGTACACGCTATGGGCTTGTAAGTGGGCGTAGGCACTGGTCTTCCTGCATGTCCGTGGATACAGCGAATACATAACGCTTGGTGTCCACATGGAAATATAGCGTTTTTGGCGTAGCGACTACTGCATTGGACACAGGGCAAATACTGTGCCGCTCCCCATGTTGTGTCTCGCTCCAGTCTATTATTTCGGTACAGTAATACTCAAGATATCGCTGCTGTAAAACACCCATCTGTTCTTTTTCTTGTTCTTCTTTTTCTTTTTCTTGGTCTTCTTCGAACTCATCTTGTAGGAGTTGATCAATCTGTTCGTCGTCGGTAGGATAGACGTAGGGACTATTGTCCACTCCATCGATGAATTCCCCAGTTGCTTCTTGGTCTTGGTCTTGATGTTGTTTGAACACATCTTGTAGGACTCGTTCAAACTGTTCGCGTTGGAGGGTACTATCAGGCCGTACGTCGTAGGTACTATTGGCGGTGACATCTCCATCCGCTGCCTCTTCTTCTCCTTCTTCGTCGTCTTCAATATCGATGAATTGACCCGTGGCATGGTGAAGATACTGCCGCTTTTGTTGTGAAACTGGGGTGAAAGTCTCGCTGCCCTCTACCGGCTGGTCTTCTTGTTCATCATCTTTGTATTACAAGCGTCTAGTCCGTCATTCATAATCCAGCCGTCGTCCATTAGAGAATATCCGCGTCCATAATCCAAAGACCTATTCCATTTTCCATATAACAGTATTAGCACCAAATTCAAAAAGACAATCATAGTATACATAAACATAGGCTTGTTTCCTGCAAGAGAGAAGCGGTCAACAGTTTTCAATGATGCCGGCAAGACATCATGATGTTCCAAAAATATCAAATCCGTATCGCTGATCAGTATTCTTAATCCGTAATATTCGTTTTATAGTCGTTATCCAAAAAAGATGTATCTCAGTCACGCTTTGATTGTGACTGTTCATATGAGCACCATGAGGATATTGAAGTACATGTGTTCATACGGCCCCTAGCCCCGGGTTAAGCGGAATTAGACACAAGTTACGAAACGTAGCGCCATAGATCTTGCACGCTACGTTCGTACTTTGCTATCAGCATGCGATATGTATCGCCAGATTTGAGAAACTTTGAGTGGAGGCGCTTGGTGGAATAGCTCTTCTAATATGTTGTCAAGCCACGCCACGTTAATAATATTGTGCACTCCATCAATATCCATGTGTTGAGCCATGATGTAGTTCAAAATGAATGGATAGCAGACGACACTGCGCGCTTTTTATAGTATAACGGTAGAGCGCCCGTATGAAGGCGCGGACGTCATCAAAATCTTCACACTGAAACCATTGTGCCTGCTCAGGCCCGCTGAAATTTTGTGTTTCTATCCCATCTTCAAACCGGTCTCATTTTGCAATAAATGCGAATTGACGCGTACAAATTATTTAAACTTGAACTTTGGGAACTTATAGTGTATCGCTGAAAAATTCAGAAGGCTGGCGGCAGGTTAAAGCTATATTTTTAATCATTTTGTCGATTTTAGACCCGTATGGTTATGGGTGTGATTTTGTGGAAAACCCGGTAAATTTGAAATAAATCGGCTTACCCTCCGTAAAAACACTTTAGGTGTGTTCCTCACATCCTTATAATGTCACCCTGAAAATTTGAGCAGGTTTAACGATGAAGAAGTAAGAATTGTTGTCCTATCACTCTTGCTACGGTAACACAGCACTATACAGTATGGAGCCGAATGTGTGTACAGCTATGCGTGTCAATGGCTGTGTTACCGTAGCAAGAGTGATAGGACAAAAATTCCTACTTTTCCATCGTTAAACCTGCTCAAATTTTTAGGGTGAAATTATAAGGATGTGAGGAACACACCTAAAGTGTTTTTACGGAGGTAAGCCGATTTATTTCAAATTTACCGGGTTTTCCACACAACCACACCCATAACCATACGGGTCTAATATCGACAAAATGATTAAAAATATAGTTTTAGCCTACCGCCAGACTTCTGAATTTTTCAGCGATACACTATAAGTTTCCAAAGTTCAAGTTTAAATAATTTTACACGTCAACTCGCATTTATTGCAAAATGAGACCGGTTTGAGGATGGAAAAGAAACACAAAATTTCAGCGGGCCTGAGCAGGCACACTGGTGCAGTGTGAAAATTTCGATGACGTCCGCGCCCTCATACGGGCGCTCTACGGTTATACTATAAAAAAGCGCGCAGTGTCTCGTCAGCTATCCATTCATTCAACTGCATCATGGCTAATCCTAGTAGACGGGCACTTTTCAACGCAATGAACATGGGACAACAAGATCTTAGAGAACATAGAGAACGGATTCGCTTGAACGGAGAAGACAACGAACATGTTACAATCATTACGAGCTTGCAGCGTGTTCATGAAGCTCATATTGCTGAAGCTTTGAGGGTGAGAGGCGCACAAGATAGAGAAATAAGGGACGCTGTGCAGGAAGAAGATGATGATGATGAGGCAACAGACGATGAAGATGTACCAGCGGTGGAGTGGTTAAACAGTAGTAGACCCCCAGCAACTACAGCGGCGACTCAGGCGGCTACCACAACGACGGCTACCACAACGACCGCTACCGCAACAGGAATGACAACACCCTTACAAGAGATCAGTCACCTGAACCAACAGCTTCATGAATTAGAAGACGAAAAGTCTGAATTACGCCTACAACTGGCTAGGGAACAGAAGAGATCCACCTGTACCGTGTGTCAAGACGATGAAACGATGTACGCCTTTTTTCCTTGTGGTCACCTGTGCCTATGTGGTGTATGCTTGCTAAGCTTAACATGCATAGCGGCTTCGTGCCAGTGCGCAGAGACAGAGGAGCTTCATTTGAAGATGCGATGCCCTGTGTGTCGGGGATGGGTATCAGGCGTAAAAAAATATTCCGCCCGTAACAGTGTGATACCGCTGTTCTTTCCAAAGGCCCTTTTTAGGGCCACCTAATTACACCCGAAAGGGAGGAAATTTTCTAACTAAAAGCACAAAAACACCAGCTCCCACACCAATACCCATAGAGTGAACACTAACACACATTTGATTTTCTAATATTTTTATTAACACAGTAGAATGAACATCAGGTCTTCACCACAGTAGACCCTTGGTGTTGAGTTTTTTTAATACAATTATACGCTATCAAGGCGCTTAAATGAACATAGAATGAACATAGAATGTAGGAATACGGTGATGTCTGAATGTTTATGCAACAAGACTTGTGTGAAATGTTCAATATTTATGCAACAAGACTTGTTTGAACTCGTCATTGTCTTTCTGCCCCTGGTGCACGTAGATGAAGGTGGCAATCTGTTCACGTGGAATTCTGGGTGGATAGGCAGCTTGCAATGCCTCGGCAATTTGCACCTCGTTAATGGCGTGTAGTCCCTCAGTCATGAGCGCGTCTGATGGTATACTATTGTCCATACACGTATGCGTGTTGAAGAGTCCGTTCTTGTTCCCATAGCCTGCACATTGCTGGATACGCAAGTGTCGAATGCGGGGTCTAAGATGATCCAGGAATGTGTCAATGTACTTCTTATAAATATACTGAGTCACATGGGCAGACAGGACTTCATGAATTTCAGCTGTGAGACTCTCCAGCTTCCGCCACGCAGGTATTTGCAGGATGACGCCCTGAGGTAAAGGAATACGCTTTTGCGTATCCGCCCTCAACTTTCATTTACGAATATGCATCAGCAGCATGTTGTTGAACATAGAACAGATTTCTATCGGAAATAAAATTTCGCTTCGTCGCTCACGTGGTGGTCAATGACCGCATCGACGGCGTAATAAATGGCCTGTACTCTTATCCAGGTGTCCAACGTCAAGGCGATATGCTTAGGTGGTTTGTCGTCCCAGGCCGGTGCGTTAAAATGCACTTCCCCTTCTTTGACATTCACAGTTAAATAGGGAGAGAGCTCCCAAGTGTTCGTCTGGGCCGCCTGGTAGGCCTGCTGGATAATGTCATTGATCTCCTGCACAGACATAGGAAGTAGCACCTCTTCCGTCGCTTGCTCAGGCACTTGCTGGGGCACTGGCTGAAGCACTTGCTGAGGTATTTCTAAAGGTGTTAGTCGGGGTCGTTTGGTAGGTGGACCGGGTTTGGCAGGTAGACCGGACTCTTGGTGCGTACGTTTGGTAGCTGTACGCCCTTCGGTGATGTCCATGACTAAGATATTATCTTCTGAATCCTGGGCTTGAAGTAGATCTGCTATTCCTTCATTTCCCGTCTTCTTCAGCACCTCCACGAAGGCTTGAAATACTAAGGGCCCACGGCGCAGTAGATCGTCGATGAGGGCTCTGTTTTGTCGCGAAGTGGTCTTCTCCGCCATGATATCTTCGACACCGTGTTTAAGGATTATGTTTTCCACCATAAGCAGATCACATATATCGGCCACATGCTGCATCTCATCAACGAGGCGAATACGGTGCTGTAGAAGCTTAGATCGGTGAGATGAGTCCATGACTGTTGGCTCAGGCTGGTCAGGTCAGTAGCTGCTATGGTGAGATAGACTGGTGAAGTTGCACTGGTGAGGCAGGCTCAACCTGGTGAGGCTCAGGCAAACAGCTCCTGTCGTCAGAGTGGTTCAGGCTGGTCAGGTAGGCTGGTCAGGTAGGCTGGTGAGATAGCTCCGTTCGGCAGGCCAATGAATGCAGCAATACCCCTAAAAATTTCCACTTTTATACGTTTTTTCGTGACATTCGGGTCTTTTCGGTAACCTCCGTGTGTCTTCGGTCACCTCCGTGTCTTTTCGGTCACCTCCGTGACTCTTCGGTGATGACATTCGGGTCTTTTCGGTGACCGCCGTGTGTCTTCGGTCACCTCCGTGTCTTTTCGGTCACCTCCGTAACTCTTCGGTGATGACATTCGGGTGTTTTCGGTGACCGCCGTGTGTCTTCGGTCACCTCCGTGTCTTTTCGGTGACCTCCGTAACTCTTCGGTGATGACATTCGGGTCTTTTCGGTGATCTCCGTGTCTCTTCGCACAGCTCCGTCACATCTTTCGGTCACCTCCGTCACATCTTCACGGACCTCACCGAAAAGACACGGACGTGACCGAAGACACACGGAGGTGAACGACATTGTGGGAAAAACCCACAGACAAGACAGTACATCTCCTATCATATTCCCATGGACCTCACCGAAAAGACACGGACCTGACCGAAGAGACACGGAGGTGAACGACATTGTGGGAAAAACCCCAGTACATGTTCCTCTCACCGAAAATACACGGAGATGAACGACATTGAGGCCCCACAGACAGGTCAGTACATATCCTATCATGTTCACAGGTCACGCCCCATTCACCCAGACCGGAAGTGACGTCATTCAGTTCACAGGTCACGCTCCATTCACCTAGACCGGAAGTGACGTCATACGGGACTGGTGGCGCCGCCTGGCGGAAAAAGGGGACCAAGAGTTACCTCCCTGGAAAACTGGCCTCGAAATCACGGCTCCCTACTACTTCCATCCCCGGCTAGATGAATACATAGCATTAATTTGATTGGTTGGTTGGTTGGTTGGTTGGTTGAAGTTTAATGTCGCACCTAACCTTATTGGACACACGGCGACGATGACCCAAACAGACATACCCAAGCAAAACCCTAACCCTAACAAAAACCTAACCAAAACTACAAAAAATTCTGAATTTCGAATCTTGAAAATTAGGCTCTACAGACACTGCATGGTGATCACAATGGATCGTCAGAGAGCCTAATTTGATTGTCACATTAATCTACCTCCTGTGACAGACAAACATGGTACAAACCATGCTGCCCTAAGCTGGAGGGCGCATTCATTTGGAAGCCTGGTTACCTTTCATCGTGTTTTAACATAATAAAATTTACGTTAACTTGACAAAATAGATCAAGGTCAGTCAAAGTGGGATAGGCTTCTAGTCGATCTCGCATAACGGCCTAATATGAATTCGGAGATCTTAGTGTTACTCGTCCAAAACATATTGCAAATACTATAATTTGACCTTGGTAAAATACGTCAAGGTCAGTCGTTCTCGATAGGCTTCTGGCCCATCACCAGCAGCATATGTGGTAGAACTAGTGTGCTATTTAGTGGAAAAATATTGCAAATACTATAATTTGACCTTGGTAAAATACGTCAAGGACGGTCATACTCAACAGGCTTCTGACCCATCCCCAGCAGCATATGTGGTAGAACTAGTGTGCTATTTAGTGGGAAAATGTCTGCTCAGGCAAACACACAGCTATGTAGAGTTATTACCAACATCTGGTCCCAATTAGCCATGGTCCATTGTTGTTTACACTGGTAATTTATAAAGGCACACCTCAGGATTACCTCAACACCAAATCCAAATTACTCGAGTATGTCCTAATCATTGTAACCATAAGGCACGCCTCACTGAAGTGTACACATCAACGAAGGGCTCTTGAGGTACATGAACTTTATTAAAATAATTGAGGCACACTGAAAAAAGTTCCTCAAAGGCACCTCAAGCCACACAAAAGGACACCTCAGAGACACCATAATGATAAGAGTGCACATCCCCTTCAATTATAATCTCCTACATCTGAGTGACCACAGGAGCACTACAAAGATACGGCAAAACAGCGAGGGTGGATATAACACAATCCCTTTTCATATATCGTTTTCAAAAGTAGTTGAAACATAAATGAGCCCAACAATGTTTTGGCTGCTGAATTGAGCTTATATAAAATCTGGTTCGCTATAGCTGCAATTTTCCGATAATGGAACACACATTGCTGAAATATTAAATCAACAAAAAAGTCAATGCTGTATTTTGGACTCATATAGGCCTATCCAATATTACTATTGCTCCATTTCGGACTTTGAATGGATCATCTACGGCTAATTACAGAATACCTGTTTTGCTCACAAGAGACAAAAACGAATCAAATGTGGCTCACTCGGGACTCATTTTGGATCATGCACTCGTGCCTCGGGCATGTCGGGTCAAATAATGCTTCGAACTGTATTAAGATCTATTGTAACTTTATGTCTGGATCATAGATCCACTGTTGGATCAAAGAGTCCGACAATCACAGCAGAACAAAACCAAATGACCCTCAGGCATGTCAGGATCAGTTGTCGTCAGGGAGTGTCTCACATTTCGTCTCTTCACTGGATCAAAAGATCTGTGTAGTGGACAAACAATAAACAGTTTGTTGTGTGTAATATTATATTACATGACAATTTCTTGTGAATTCGCCCACGGCCATAATAAACATCTCCAGAAATAAAAATAAGAATATGAAATTGGGAAGATGATTAGATCAGTTGCAAAATGGGTCAGCACATATGGCCTATCCTTTCTAGGATTCTGCTTTTAGGACATTTAAAATTTCAAATTCATTTAAACTGAAAAACCCATATTCGTCTTATGATCTCAATCTCTCATTGCTGGGATCGTTCATTATTTATATTTGGCGAGGAAACAAAGTTGGGTCGTTTTATAATCATTTCACCTGTGTGTATATTTGTTGATACTATATTGAATCACACTACACAGAAAATAAAAATGGAAAAGATTAGTGGATCGCGTGATCCATTTTTGAATCGGGAACGAACCAAAAACTGAACTTGATCCACAGGTGATCAGCATGATCTGATATTGAGCAACACCTTAACCGAAAGTCTGTTCTCTTGGCTCATGTATCATGATCCATGAGTGTGCCAACAGTTATACCTTGTGGTGAGCTATTAACAATGGGAAAATGAACCAAGATCCCGAGAAGTTGAGCATTTATATTCACTGGATCACTGAGCCAAATTCAATTGCTTGTTTGACTCCGTGAGTCAATCACATTCTCATACTTGACTCACTGAGTCAAACAAACCATTCGTTTGGTTCAGTGATCCGGTGAATATAAATTCAGTCCAACAAGTCATTCAGTTTGGCTCAGTGATACACTGCTGTCCGAATGGAACTTTCTTTGACTCAATTAGCCAGAATTGTTAAGATATAACTTTGCAGTTTGTCACGATGAGCCAGCAGCTGGCCGGTTGTTTGTAGTTACTTCCCCTGTTTTGCGTGCACTACAAAAAAGTGACAGACGCAGATGTCACGTTCTCGTCAGTTTGGCATTTTCATTGAATTTGAACCCTACAGAGATTCACTCTTCAGGTGAATATCGATCCAAATGGTTCAATATGGTTTACGACACAAACATTGTTTCTTTAAAACTAAGTAATCGATTATTGTGAGTAAATAATGACTTACTGAGCACTCAACGCTTTGGTGTAGTGTTGTTGTATTAAAGTAAGAATGACATTTGTTATTTGTGGCATTCATTTCTGATCAATCAAGCGAATACAATTTATTTTTATATTCTGAGAACATTTATGGCTAAATTAACATTTCGGAATGTCATATTAAATCTTGATCGCAATGAGTTATATAAGCGATAATTTTAGTTTGTTAACTAAGGCTGATTTCCCGTATTTTGACATTTGACATGCAGAGCTTTGTCCCTTGCATCACTGTGTAATTGTACTGAATGTGTTTCTAATCAAATAATAATTGACTGATTAATAGAGGAATAGAGAAATACATTTGATTTATCTGTGGACAGTGGTTCTAGTAAAGATCTACATTTCTACCATGAACAGTCGGCGTTCAGAACCCATCTATCTGTATGTACTGAGAGTAGTTACACAGTGTCAATTACTTAGTGATGCTACCAAGTAGCCTACAATGAGCCTTATGTGTCGACTTGGTGACACTTTGATCATGGATCATGGACTCCATGAAGCAAACTGCGAATTTAGTTCAATACCTAAATAAATTGTTTCATAACATAACAAAATATTGAATTTTCATGAAACTATGTCTGAAAATATAATTAACTTACTGTCAATTTACATGTTCATGAACCAAGGAAAACTTAATCTTATGTCATAATGCATTGATATTCGACTGAATTGGCAATTATATCCAGAAGAAATATTTATAACTATACATTTCCCCACAAACAAGAATAATAATACTTATAACAATAAACCACATGCACATGTACAATTCAGTTTGAACAGTAAAGTTATTTCATTTCATGTAGGTAGGTTATAATTCTACATGTATGTGATAAATATAGCCAGTATTATTTTTTCTCATAAGATACATATTAAGTTCTGAATTCTCAAGTTTTCAATCAATTAACTTGAAATTTGAAAACTGATCATGAAATTTATCTGTGTTTATGGATCTCTTCGGTTCGGGAAGTAAAACTGTGTGCCCTGATTGAATGCTAAAAGTGGATGTCTCCTGCAATGCTGCAGCCATGACAGTCAGTATTGTATTAATATTGTTTTTTTCTCATAGCCTAATAATTACAAACAATCATCACGATAGCTGGATGCCGGTAAATGTATCGTACCGGTACCAAGAATTCTGTGTAAATCTCCCTCCATAGCGGGATTTAAACAAAAATGCCACCCACTCCCCTTTCCTTTCCATGAAACACAGCACCAATAAACATAGACTGGAGGAATACATTATGATGATAAAGGGAGACCACTTTCTTTCCTCGCTCAATAGTCATGGTTCATTGATCCATGTAGGAATTTTGACTTTCTATCTAAATAAAATATAAACATTCAAAATACCCTTGAAAGCAGTATCTTAAGGAAGATATTTTCTGAATTGTTGAACCTCTTTTCTACTGAAATGATAATCACTGATAATTTATATTCTTATTAACTTCTCAAGAGCATTAGACAACGGACACCTTCATGAGAAATGGATGTGTGCATCCACATAAAGGCCCACAGAATTCTTAATTTTATCGTCCAACTTCACTGATCTTTTGATCCAGTGGTGAGACAAATCTGGGACACGCATTGACCCTGTGGGTCAGCATGCAGTGTTCTGTCATTGCTGGATCACTGATTCATCATTATTGGATCAGGGTCATTCTCACGGAAAGGCGCAATTCGTGTCACTCGACCCAAATTTTCTTCTAACCAGTCTTACGGCTGGAAAAATTCAGATTGTTCATAGTATTCATTTAGTAGAGTACGAATAACTCATTGCAAGCACTCTCCCGATGGATTTTTTTAGGTAAATTTTCACCAGAACCCTCAATTTTGGGTAAAATAGACCTGTAACTGGCTGTAGTGACCTACTTGATACCACGATAAAGTTGCCAAAAATTCTTTTGTTATATATTATTCTACCTTTTTGGCAAACAGCCGCATCTGTTCTTTCAATATATGAATATATTTTTTACAATGGCAGATTATCTTGTGAAAATGGCATGGGCAAAGGTCTGTAACTGGTTTTCGGGTCATTGGTGTTACTGTAACTGAAATCGGAGCCAAAAAGCGAACGCTTAAATTAGAAACAAAGATTTGCCACCAGGCGGCTCCTTTTCCAAGCGCGGGTAAACTTGAGATTCCATAAGAAGTGTTTTATGAAACTCTTTTCAGTATTTCAGTCATTTCTAGCTCCAAATTTTCAGCGTACGTTTATTACCGGTCAATGGTGTTACGTGTCAGGATCAACATGTAGTGGCTCCCGAGTAAAAATATTAACTGGTAACAAAGAAATGTGCGCATGAATTACAAAATCATTGTTCTTGGACCGTCACGACAATATACGAGGGAGCAACGATGAATTCCTTCCAAAATGTCAGTGGTGTTACCTGTCAGTGGTGTTACTATTTTTAGGGTAACACCATTGACAATTATGATGATTTTGCTCCAAATTTCAGTACAACTTTAATTTACCTTTCTTCCAAATAATACTAAGTTAATGAGTCTTGTCATATACGTGTTTTGCCCCTAGATCGCTTTCACTCACGGCTACATTTTTGCCTCTATGAACAAATTGGTCACTGTTGTTACACGAGGTCAATGGTGTTACTCGAGGTCACTGGTGTTACCGGGTTGTCACTGGTGTTACATTTCAGTTAGATAACTATTTGAAGAAGAAGAAGCAGTTTTATCAGAAGGCTTTCCATATACCTGTTTTGTCCCTAAATATTCTTCACTTGCAACTGCATTTTTGCGTCTATGAACAAATTAATCAGTGGTACGTGTTACACGAGGTCAGTGGTGTTACCGGATTGTCAGTGGTGTTACGGATGCAAGAATGGTCTTGAAATTCAGAAACACTTGTTTAAGTTGTCCCATATTTTGAAAAAGAAACAAACTCGATTAGTTTAAAGTCAGCATCAAGAATAAATAGGTTTTATTATACAGAATCTAGTTGATACATGCGGTCCAATTGGCTGATTTTGGTGAGCTAAGCAGCATAATTAGGAAAATAAAAAGAAACTTGTTTTCCTAACTTCAATATTTTTTCATCATTAGTCATAGTTACATGCAATCTATTGCCTAGCATGTGTATATCTTCCTGTTTCTGTTCTCTTAGTGCCCAATATACTGATCATTCCTGTGTAACACCACTGACATTATTGAAGACAACTCCACCGTTAAGTGTTACGAAAAGTTTATTGTTCGGAATGTCTGCATTTATTGTATGCATTATAAAGAGTTTTGTCAATGGGGAATCTGTTGAAATCAAATTCTGTAGTCATTGGTGATGTTGATTTTGACATATTTCCCCAAGTGAAATTGTGCCTTTCTGTGAGAATGACCCATCAATGATCCAGCAATAAAGATTTTTGAATCTATGATCCAGAAATAAAGATACATTGTTACTCTTTGCAACATTCTTCCATGAAAATTTGAAATGAGCCACTGGTGATCCAATTTTCAACCACTGGAGAGTATACCATTGAGACACATCTGGCCATTCATCGGCTCAATTTTAATTCATAGAGGAGTATGTTGATCCAGCAATCGGCGAAGATTTTACTTGTCAGATACCCAGAATTAAGCATAAAATGAGACCAACAGTTTTTAGGGAAAACAGTGAGTTGAGCCATGGGCGCGCCGTGAGCGGACAATCACAAGTTTTTTGTGCCGGGCTCAATGTTGTCTCCATATGACAGACACAGTTTTGTTGGGCTTGTTGTTGGCTCAACAAACATTTTTTTAGGCTCAAAAATGGATCTTACTTTTCCAGTGTATGGCTGGATAGCTATGTACAATTAACTTGACTTGGATAGATTCGTCATCTATGTTTGGAGAATTGGCCCTTGAATAAAAGTACATGTACCGGTACGTATTTCATGCATGTAATCATCATGAACACAGAAGTCCAATTCATAACATCCTAACATTTTCTAAATGTAAGCGTACATCACCTGAGTGGTTTAACCAGTACCGGTACTATAACCAGGTTGGCTCACTGGTTATCACATTAATAAGTAAGTCGTAGTCCATGTTAAATATAACACAATCTAGCTTTATTTACCCTAATCTAATTATTTAACCTTGACGTAATATTAATTCTAATATACACAATTATACAGCACTTCCAGTTATTACAGAAACTATATGTTAGTACATATAGCCGTCTACATTTACAAGTGTTACCTAAACTTACATTTACTAACTGCCTTGGCGCTGCAAAGTCGCATGCCAAGATGAATTCTAAAAGTGAACTGACTTGGTTTCCTACTGCATACATATTTATATACATTATAGTTTTAGTGAAATCCACAGGTAGACATTCTTAACAATCATAACACACTTTCAACAATTGTTCAAGTAATCCTAACGTCCTGTCATGTCTGCCAGCTATCCTGTTCATTCAGTATGACATCTCAATTAACAGTAGGGACTCTTACCTAATAACAACAAGGATTATCTGAGACTAAAATGACAGTCTGACTACAATTGACACCTGGCTCCTGTCTTTGCACCAGCTGGTCAGAAATGGTCTAACAACACTAATTAAATGTCAACTTTCAAGAGCTATGAACTAATAGAACTGTTATCATAAAATCTTATTACAAAAGTACACTCATAGCATTAAATCCTAGTTATAACATGTGTTACATAATATTGAGTGTATACATTTATCAGTAACTAATAACTCCATACTTATAATACAAATTCACAATAAACAAACATTAAATAATAATGGAATATAATTGAGGTACATGTTCATTTTACATGTACATGTCTTATGGCTCTGTTATAGTTATTTTACATGTACATGTCTTATGGCTCTGTTATAGTTATTTTACATGTACATGTCTTATGGCTCTGTTATAGTTCCCTCCGTCCCCGAATAAGTTTCGTCCCGAAACTGTAATAAATTGTCTGTGGTAGTCATTTTAATCGATGTTTGGTGGAGTTTTTTAGAAGTTCTTGTGTGATGTTGATTGAAGTTGAAGATTCCTGTGCAATGTTGAACTGTGGGTGAGGTTGCTGATACTTGTCTGGAATATGGGGAGCTTTTGCTCTTGGCTTTCTTGGGTCACTTCTGTCTGTGGACACCATACAGCTGAAACACTCAGATGTGAAATGCAGAGAGTTAGCAATGTTTAAGATATATTTGTATAGAAAGAGTTGGCACAAAGATATTCATTATTATTCAAGAGTGATTATTTAGTCAATCTTCATTTTTTTTTTCTTTTTTATAATTTTGTTACATGTATCATTACATCATTTACATACTTACATACATGGGTTATATTGAGGACTATGTATGTTTAGATACAACATTCCAAATGCACAACAAGGACACTGATCACCATGTAAAGAGAGATATAGGTTCTAGTCAAGTCAGTAATACTTATTCTGACACAGTGATCTATTGTAAAGAACATAAATGAATGAAATTGAGAAAGAAATGATGTTGGATAATTAATTCCTGAAAATCAAAAATGAAAAATGTAATGTTGTGTTTCACTTGAAACCCAGGCTGAAAAAGTTTGATGGGAAGACTTGCTGCAGACAAGTCTGACCCTAGCACTTGATTTTCAACCGGTGCCTCAGTGAAAGAGCACAACAGAGAAACTATACTTTATTTTGTCAAGATGAATGACTCACATAATTTTTTAGTGTTATTAAACAATTATTTTCGAGGAAAGAATAAACATACATGTAGGTAGTATTCATGTATCCATATACATACATACATGAGAGTATAAAGTGCAAACCTTACATCCGCAAGATCCTTGGATTTTTCACAACATAAAATAAGTTAGTCATGTTAGTGGGAATTATAACAAACTACATCAATACATCAACACATAATGCAACAACTTGTAAGCAGTAACTAATTATATACATATTCCCTTTTGTACTCGAATATGGTTTGTCAAGCCATATTAAGAGTATCACAGCATCTGTCAGGGGTGACAAGTCTCTGACCAGTCCTGTGGTTGTCTCAGCATAGTTATGTTCTTTCGGTACCTCTTTTGCCGATACCAAACTATGCATATATGTTCCTATCAAATCGAACGTGTGTATTGTGCCTCTCTAAATCATCAAGAAAATCATACACTGCATTCAGATCAATATTTTCTACAGGATTCCAATGATGTGGCATATATCTAGATTTGAATTCTGGGGATCTAAAATGAAACTGGAATTTGTAAACCTTCATGGAGTGTGGCACTGGAGTTCGTTGTTGAACTAAAGAAGGATGGAAGGGATCTTCATAATACAATTCCTTTTCATGGTTATACATTTCATGTTTTACCTGTACAATCAAGTGATGGATTTTGTTTTGGGGTATCCGATTAAGTGGAAACCAGGCTGCGCCATTCACCCGTTCCTTTGTTTTGTATAACACTTTCACATAATACATGCCATCAATGAACTTGATTTTCTCAATTGCATCTATTTTTACACTTTTAATATCTATCATGGGTTGCTGTTTGGACATTAACTCACTTCGATCTGAGTTAACACACGCCACAGTTTGTTCAGATTTCTTCATGAAAAACTTATTTTGGCCTAAAGGTTTGCGCCTTTTCTTGCCAGACAATGTTTTGTCAGCATGATATTGTCGACGCAGCTCATCTGGGAGACTCGTATCATGCTCCCAGGTGGAGTTTCTAGTCTTGTCTACCCATTTAATCCGGTAGCACATTCGTCCATTGTAACGTTTTGATGCTAGAATTTTGTCAATTTCAGTCACTAGGAATTTGTTTGGTGTTGTTACCAAGTTGGGATCTTGATTTGTATTTGAGCTTGGCATTGTACCGGTACCTTTAGGATGTTGAATGGTTTTAAGTGTTACTCTTGTTTTTGCCTGTTCATTGTTCTTAAGTGCTACTTTTGTTTTTGGGACATGATGGTCTTTTGTTTCTTTTGTTACATTGTTCCGTTTGTCATTGGTATTTGTTTTGTTTCCATCATTTTCTGATTCTATTTCTTCTGGATTGAGTTCATCATTTGTTTGTGGTAAATTTTCAGGCTCATAGTTTGGCCTGTCTGCTGGGTCATGAAACTTTTTGAGACGGTTTGCATGAATCATCGATTTCACTTCTTTATCGTCAGTACATTTGCGTAATTTGTATGTGTAGTTTTGTCCAACCAATACAACATAATATGGTCCTTGCCACTTTTTTGTTAGTTTGGGAGATCGGCCCACAGTCTTTTTGGTACAATATAACCATACCTTTTGTGCTGGCTCGAATGTTGGTTCCTTTGTTGTTCTATCATAATAAGTTTTGTATTTTGTTTGGGCTTTTTTCAAATTTTCATCTGCAATTTTTCTATACTCAGCCAGATTGTCTAGAATTTTTGACAAGTATGTTCTATGATCCTTTGACAGTGTTTCTTTTGGAATTAGAGTGGTATCTATTGGTGTTCTCATCTGTCTACCAAACAGCATTTGATAAGGAGATAAGCCAGTTGATTGAGTGGCTGGGGTCATGCGGTATGCCATCATAATACCTGGTATATGATCTGGCCAATCAGTTTGATCTTCCTTGATGTAGGCTCTTAGACCCTGTTCAATGACGCGATTCATTCTTTCACATGTAGCATTAGTTGCAGGATGATATGAACTAGTTTTAGCATGTTTGATGTTGAATAGTTCTGTCATGGCTGCTATGAGTTTGGACATGAATTGAGCACCGCGATCACTGACTAATTTGTCTGGTGACCCATAACGTGTGAGAATCTCTCGGTATAAAATGGATGCAACTTCAGTGGCTTCCTGGGTTTTCATAGGAAAACATTCTGGCCATTTGCTGTAAGAATCCACTACAAGGAGTAGATATTTGGAACCATCCGGAGTTTTTGGAAGTGGGCCGAGTATGTCAATATGAAGCCACGAGAAAGCACGTTCATATGGCAAGGGTTTAAGTGGTGCAGGCCTATCATGAACATTTGTTTTGATCTGTTGACATGTCGTGCATGTACGTACATAGGTACACACATCTGTGTACATTTTATCCCAATGATATTTGGATCTTATAGCAGCATACATTCTTTCTTGACCTTGGTGGCAACCTCCTAGCACTGAATCATGATAGGCTTGGAGTATATCTTTGCGATTACCTCTAGGATCAGCTATCTGTTTGGTATAAGAATCGGCAGCCTTTTTATTTTTTGTGTTAAAGAAATGATACAGAATTCCGTCCTCAATCACATAATGATATGCTTCCGCAACTAAGCGACGACTCTGTTTTGGATCATCCGGTAGATCACCATTTTCTTTGTAGGCAAAGATCGGGGCCAAGTCAGGACACTCACGTTGTGTGCCCTCCAAAAATGGATTTGAAATTACAATTTCAGTATTGACTTGTGCCACAACAATTGTATCTTTTGGACATATAGTTGCTAAATGAGCATGTTTCGGTTCCCTATATGTTAGAGTTGCCTCAATTGACTCATTTTGATTCTCTGTATTGGATAAATAGGTGGTTTCTATACTACTCACAATGGTTTCTTCTGTACTTTCAGTTGTAGTTGCTTCATATTCTCTTCTAGACAAACCATCAGCATTTCCGTTTTTAGCTCCTGGCTTGTACTGAATAGTGAAATTGTACTCCTGAAGCTCGAGAGCCCACCTGCCTAGTCTACCTTTGTTAGCTTTTATGTTGTTTAACCAAGTGAGGGCAATGTGGTCAGTGAAAACACGAAAGTGACCATTTGCGATGTATGGACGAAAGGCACGAACTGATTCAACTAATCCAAGACCTTCTTTCTCTGAGATATGCCATGTCTTTTCACTACCGCGCAGGGATCGTCCGCCAAAGGCTATAGCATGTTCATTGCCTTTTTCATCTTTTTGTCCTAAAACATATCCTATTGCACTATCAGACGCATCTGTTGAAATAATGAATTCTTTTTGGAAATCTGGATATGCTAATATAGGGGCTGTGACAAGTGCTTGTTTGAGTGCTTTGAATGAATTTTCAGTGTCATCGGTCCATTTGAATTTAACGTCTTTCTGAAGAAGTTGATTCATGGGGGATGCTATTGAAGCATAATTTTGTACAAATTTGCGATAGTAATTGCATAAACCTAGGAAACTTCGAACCTCTTTCTGTGATTTTGGTCTGGGAAATGATTTAACAGCATGAACTTTGGCTTCATCCACATGAATACCTTGATCACTTAGCACATGTCCTAGATACGGAACTTGTCGTTGTGCAAATGCGCATTTTGGCGGTTGTAATTTAAGATTTGCTTCCCGTAAGCGAGAGAAAATTTGTCCAAGATGGACCATGTGTTCATCTAATGTGTTTGAATGGCATAAAATATCATCTATATAGCATAGGGTGTGAAGATAAGTAAGGCCGGCAAGGACCTGTGACATCATGAGACAGAAGCTCGCGGGCGAATTTCTCATTCCGAACGGAAGAACTCGGAATTGGAACCTTCCCTGATCCGTCGTAAACGCGGTCTTTGGTTTTGTGTCATCATGTAGTGGAATTTGCCAAAAACCACTTGCCAGGTCAAGAACAGAAAATATTTTAGACTTTGCCTGTGCTACAGAGTCGATAGCATCTGATAACAATGGGAGGGAAAAGAAATTGGTTCTGTGATCGCATTCAGCTTGCGATAGTCTACTGCAAATCTATATTTTCCATTTTTCTTTTTCACAAGCACTACAGGGGATGACCATTCAGATAGTGATGGTTCAACTATGTTATTTTCCAGCATTTCTTTCACTAATTCATCACACCGCTGTTTTGTCTGTGGGCTTTGTCGATAAGGTCGCGAGTAAATTGGTTTCTCTGTTTTAGTGAAAATTCTGTGATAATGAGCACTAGCTTTGCCTAATTCACTCATATCTTTGGCAAAAACATCACGGTTACGACCAAGAAATGCTAAAAATGAATCCTTTTGTTCCGGTGTAAGTATGGAATCGTCTAGTGTTATTCCTAGCTCTCGTGCTAGGTTAGCATAATAAGCATCACTTTTCGTGTCTCCTTCCATGAAATTTACATCAGCGGAGTTGTTTGATGTATTATCTTGTTTCATTGTTGTAATCGAGTCTGGAGTAACTACGTGAAATGTGGCAATTGTTGCAT
>JAVTVY010006953.1:0-41970 GCA_036873755.1 Hanleya hanleyi
AGTTTATTTCACTCATATAGTGACAGCCAGTTTGGTTGGTGGAGGAAGTCGGAGTACCCGAAGAAAACTACCGCCCGTCTGCAAGTAACTGGCAAACTTTCACACCGACACTAGCCGGGTGTTCTACTGAATCTGAATATCGAGCTTTTGTGGGGGCAGATGGAAAATAACAGTTAGATATCTATCTGTCAAGGGTGGAGTGAGAAATATTTAGAGCTGAAAGCTGTTTATGTATTTTTTACCTAACGATATTGACATGTGCAAATTAAATGTCATTCAATGCCTTTTGAAAGTACCTCATATAGATACATGTAGGCTGTGCAGTGATATATCACATTTCTTATTGGAAGACGACACTTCAAAGACGAGAGAGAGAGAATTAAGGTTTAAAGTAGCGTGCAGCAATATTTCAGCTATAGCGACTTCGAGGACGATATACAATATAGCAAATAACACATATAAATGAATATCAATTGTTATTCGAATAAAACATTCTTTGGACTGGTATTTAGTGTTCAAATGGCACAGCTCAGCATGAAAACGACAGACCGATTCCTGTGGATGTGCTTAATATAATCAATAGTGCAAAAATGTATACAGATTTAAACATTAAGTGGCTTGTTCATTCGTTTAGACGATTAGTGGATTTAGCAAAGGCAAGGAATGTTCAGTGCCCGGAGCTAGCTTCCTGGTGTATAGCATCTTTACTTATAATAAAAGTTGGATAATGTCTTGGTTTGAGAGAAATGGGGGAATTAATACTCCACGGAGGAATTTAGCCATATATATAGTTTGTTAGCGAACAATGTCTTCGAAAACTTCTGTAAAATACGAAGATCACTATTATCTTTCACCAGCCAAGCTTATTGGGGCTAATCTGGGTTTGCAGAGGTATGTTCACAACTTCTGTTTTTTGAGCTAGAGTTAGGTTCGAAAAAACGTTCAGATAATTATATCTTGACGAACGTCACTAAACAAGAAGACAGTCACTGTTAGTTTATCCACGAAATCACCATGTATGTTTCACTACTCGACGATTTCAAATCAAGCAGCTAGTCATCCTTTGAGAAAATAATTTGGGGGTAAATATATTCAATGGATTGCTGCATGCCTTACTGTTGTGATCAGTTACAACAAGACTCACCAGCATCACATTTAAGTATCCCCCCCCCCACTTAATTGTTTAAATTAGTATTTTTGGGGGCCGAATGGTTGAGAATTTATCGGGAAAAATTATTAATTCTGATTAATTTTCTGAAGCAACATTCAATAGCAGAATCCGAATCGCTCATTCCTCATATACAGGTAACATAGGGATGGATGGTTAAGGCTAATGGCTGTGCTTCCGTGACCTGGCTGTCATTGAGGCTTCAATCCAAGGGCTTCCTGTTAAATACTGCTAAAGTACAGCGAGTGAGTGAATAGGATTTGAGGTCTCTTCCAGCACTATTTCAGTCATATCACGACGTTTGGTTTCTATTTCTTTTCACTACCGGAACCACACGCGTAGGGTCCTATTCCTTTTACCACCCGGGACCCCACCTCACATCCAGGAACCCCGGTCCATAGTACCCCAATTAGTTGACTCTTGTTAGAGGGGTCCATTCAATATTCAGCCGTCACGCAGAAAAGAATTTCAGCGTTAAATAACCGAAAAACCTATTTCGTACGACAACACCCATTCCAAATGTGTATGAAAGAAACGTAATAAAACAAAAGATGTTTTTCCAAGAGAGAAGCGGTCAACAGTTTTCAATGAGATCATGACAGCAAGATATGATGAGCAGTGTGTTCTTCACATATAATCTTAATTTGCGAAAGTCGTTTCAGAGCGCATGGAAAGAAAAGCTGAATTTAACTGAAATAAGATCGTTACTTTTCGCCCTTTATTGAGAAGTTGGAAACCGCTAAGGGTATATTATTGTTACCCTACTCGCGTCTAGCTCGCTAGCTCTGCTACGGTCTGCAGTGAGAAAGGTTGAACTTGAAATGCACACATGTGTATTGACTCTTTTCTCAGCATATGCAAATGAATATCTCTGTCAACGCGCCATGACAGTGTAAGATGCTTATATTTCGTGTAGTTATTGAATGAATGATCATTCCGTTGTTTCAACCGGATATGGACGTTTCATCCCCGAGGCTTGCCTTCTGTAATTTTGTTTGTAATTTTGTTACTTGTGAGCATGGTGGAGAATGAAACGTTTGATCGACGTCGGGCCTCAAAGAGATTTGCTCTAAATAAGAAGTTGATGAACAGCTACAACAAAAGTGTGGCTGGGTTGCAAATAACCACAGGGATCAGTTTTGGTTCTTGTGATGTTTTTTTTAAAATATGCATTCTGTAAATTTGCCTGTGGGGTCATACGATTTCTTATCAGTACGCCGGAATCGTTTTCCGCCACCCTTTCATGTTACGTTCAATTATTGCCTGTATATGGTGAGATTCTACTAGGGGACGAAACGTCCCCGAGGCTTGCCCTCTGTATAAATCATTTCGATTGAAGTTTGGTGACTTATAAACACGGTGGAGAATGAAGCCATTGGTTGGCGTTGGGCCTGACAGATATTTGTTCTGAATAAGAAGGTTCGTTCTATTAATTTGTTCGTTCGTTTCTTCTATCTGGCGGTCACATAGTTATCATTTTCCATCCGATGACGTGATAGGGCTAATATATCATGAATCGCTCTGAAATATTTGTTTTTAATATCGCTCAAGCCGGTGACAGTAGTCGTGTGGCCAAGCCAATCAAGATATCCACATGAACAGCTACAATAAAAGCGTGGCTGTGAAACAGTTTTTGTTCTTGTGATGTTTTTAGAAATATGCAGTCAGTATATTTGCCTGTGGGTCATATGATTTCTTGTCAGTACGACAGCATCGTTTTCCTCTACTCTTTTAATGTTGCGTTAATTTATGTAATTCAGCACATTGTGTGCATACATGCTCTTTAGATACTAAAGTTCCAGAAGATTGCGGCAGTATATCATATGGTGGTAAATATTCTGGAACGAACCACATGCATAAGCTACGTGTACAATACGTGTTCAAAGGATTCTTTGGCTTGAGAAAGTTATGGAAAGGGGCGATCAATCGCTGAATATGAAAAAGGTATGGATCGAGAGCTATACGGATATACTGGCTCGTAACACCCTCCATAATGCAGGTCTTCTTACTCTGTACACTCCGTACCAGCCCATGCACTCAGATCAGGGCAGTACAGTTATTACTCGACAAAACCGTTTAAGATAACAGCCAATGAACGGTCGGCGTTGTAACGTGCTTCGCCGGATTCAGAGATCAGCTGACTTTATAATGCGAATACGCTGTAGAACGGCCTCTTTGATGTGCTCGCTGAAAGGCGTCTGTCCAGTAAAAAAAACAAAACTTCTCGTCACAACTTGAGTTCAAAGTGGATGAAACATACGACACATTGCTGGCTTCTAATTTTTCAAATATGGGCATATTCGGAAAGGTCATGAGGTCACGAAGGCTGTTCGGAAAGTCTATTAATAAACGACTGAACATGGTCCTGACGAATTCGTCTTCTATCATGGCTCGGCTCTGTCAGACGAACCCATGACTAGGGATAATGGCTCGTATAGGGACCCGATATCGGATCAAGTGGTCATTTAAGTGTACGACGTTTCAGATTTCACGTGAATGTACTTCATAATCTATGTGTCGGTGAAACATATTATCTTTTCAAATATTTTTAACCTATTTTGTCCAAACTAAAGTCCTTGACAGTAGTCTTTTGAGAAATTTGAACTGCTATAGAAGCCGTTGTGTGAGAAAAGTGTGAAGTCATGTCGAACAGTCGGTAAAACGACTTTATAATGCGAATATGCTGTAGAACGGCCTCTTTGCTGTGCTCGCTGAAAGACCACGTAGGCGTCTGTCCAGTAAAAACAATAACTTCTCATCACAACTTGAGTTCAAAGGGAATGAAATATACGACACATTTTTCAAATATGGGCATATTCGGAAAGGTCATGAGGTCACGAAGGCTGTTCGGAAAGTCTATTAATAAACGACTGATCATAGTCCTGACGAATTCGTCTTCTGTTATGGCTCGGCTTTGTCAGACGAACTCTTTTTAATAAGCTGGGTTAAGTTTGACAACACTTTATACCAACAGACCTAGTCTTACCAAAATAAAATGTATCGGAACTGTATGGCAAACGTATGGGAAATTGATTATATGGGAATGTATGGTACCAACTTAAAAAACAATTGAAAAACATTTTTACTTCTCGAATATTGAATTTTATGTTCTGAAGATCATTTGCCACTTTCTCTGAAAATTTACATGCAACTGTCTCTCCATAAAACAATGAGTTTCTTTGTCATTTTCTTTTCAGCTGTTGAGGGCATCATCATACCTCTACTAGGTTGGAAACTTGTGCCAGATAAGGAATCTAGAATTTGCTCCTGTTCGCACCTCGAGCTGACCAATTTCTGAACCTGTTGTCTTCAACAATAGGGTATGTGCGTTAGCCCAGGGGTGGCAGATCGAAGATTCGTGTGGGCATAGGGTAGCTACAACGATTTTGCTGTGAGCGACGGTGATACTAATTTTCTAGAAATATAGTTGGGGTAGGGGAACGTATAATCATTTGTTTATAATTGGAGATGAATCAAAACGATAGATGCCAAATAAAGCTCATGCTTTCCACTAGGGAATAAAAGTATTCATAAATATTTTGGAAATATTTTCAACGTCAAAATGATGTCATAATTACCCGTATCTGTGTTGACGGAGGGTGACAAATCTACTCCCACTAATCTATTTGACTTATATACAGAATGGAAAGAGATTATGAACAGAAACTTTCTGACATCATACTTTATCCTACTTGGGTCATTTCAAGTCATAGTGCAGAATCCTAGTGGCAAAGAATCATGAGTGGGTCAGCTTTCAAATCTTGCGTTCGGGCGACAGATCAGTCATTTTTTAGTTTAACAGCACATTTATTCAACTTGATTGCCCCATGTTTTATATTCAGAACCATGTGTAACATACATGTATCAAGCTCATTGTGGATCTTGTTCATGGAAATCGGTAAAATTGGGAAAATGCAATCTAACCACAAAATCTAATCATAGCCATCAAAATTCTCTCTCAGTCACGATAGAAAGATTAATCTGGAACGATCAATGCGAAGGGGCCAACAGTCCAATCTATGTAAACGACTTGGTAAGTCAGTTGAGGTATTATTAACCAATAATGGCTAAATGTATATCAGTAGATAGCAAAACGAACGTTCAACACCAGTAGATTGTGGGTCAGACGAAAGGTCATTAGTGTAGGTGAACTAGGAAATAGTTTTAAAAAAGGTCAGCTATAATATTACAATTTAGAAACGAAAAGCGCAAACTAGGTTAGAGATAAAAAGGTCAGTTGTATCTTCAGAAAAACACATAAGAGGTCCGAAAGCTAATCGGCTGTGTTCATTGTCATCTGTTATGCATGATTATACACCTGCACATACTGTTTCTTCGTTTTCATTAATTATCTCTATTAGGCAGATTAGATTCGCATTTCGGGCGTATGAACAACTGATGATTGCCCTGTCGCGATATATGTTATCCATATCATCGCAGATTAATTGAATTGACATAGTTCAGTAGATACACGTTCGTTTGTGTCTTCCTTACCCAAACTAAAACGGCATGTATAACCGCCCCATCTGTATGGTCATTGTACCACGTACTATGTATCTCATCGAGGGTATGGTTTCTTAAATCAGAGGAAGTAATGCTATTATGACATAACAGGGAATTGTCGAAATACTAAATATGGAATTTTTTATGTGGAAATATTGCTATATTACAATTCGCATCGGCTTATGAGGATCATTACATAAAAAAAGCTCGTACATCGGTAAGATATGCCACTTGTCAAGCTATAAAAGGGGGGGAGGGGGGTATGGGGCAAGAACATGAGAGTGGGTCACACCACATTGTCATGGAGAAAAAAACAATATATACAAATCGAAATAAAGAAGTGTAAGAAAAGATAAAAGAAAACAAAGATGAGTACGTGAATTGGAGCGATATGCAAAGAGGTGAGGGAAAATTTGCGACGTCTGGGAACTAACCATATAACTCTACATGAAAGTTTCCCTAGGCACCCCGGATGGTCGGCCGATAGGAAAGAATAAAGATAATAAATCATGGTACATATCATCGATCGAGGCTCACACTTTTTTAAACTGAAATATAGCTATTTTACGCTGCAATATAGCCCGTGCAAACTATATTTGTTAATCTTAAAGCCATTCCCCAACCAAGAGAGTGTAATATACTCCTACTGTGGAAGAGGTACTTTGGATACCAACATTTTAGTTCAAACTGACGAAGCCCAGAATAGCAGCGCGAAAGCAAATCATAGCAGTTGAGTACTAGATATATGGCTGTTCTCAGCCGGTTTTACTCTACTACATGTAGTAACTACTTCATATTCCTGTCCTAGAGCAGACGCAGAAAGTTCATTTTGCGAGTAAGAGAGGAAATCGGTGGGTCAATGCCACCCACTCTCACGAAGATGCATAAACAATCGATGAAGCAAGATTTATTGCGGAGATTTATTTCATTGATTAATGCCTTGTGCGGAGTCACTTTGTGAGATATGTCGCGCTTTTGAGTAAGGGTATAATGTTGAATATATGGGGAGGCTAGAGAGATAGCATTTCAAATTAGAACAGAGATTCAGACTCAACTCGACATGGAAACATAACTGTTGTATTGTTACGTTATCCATTGTCTGTCTCTGTAATATTCCGAGGCATAGTTTGGTTAAAGGCCCATTCTCACGATGCGATTTGTAGCAACAACTCGGCGGGGGAATCCCCCGATTTGTAGCATGCAACTAATCGCATGAAATTGACCTGTTCTATTTCATACGACTTGTTGCATGCGACTAAAATCGTACGAGTGTTCTCATGGTTCAACTTAGCTGTACACTACAAGTTGTTACTACAAATCGCACCGTGAGAATGGGCCTTAAGCAACAGACAGGTAAACAACCCTGTGTAATGTATATACTGAATGCCCTGTTGCTCCCAACTTATAAGGTACAGCCAGGGGCGTCGTTAGGGGGGGGTCGTCCGGTGCGAACGACCCCCCCCCTTGGCCGCACAAAAAAAAACAGAAGAAAAAGCAAAAGAAAAAACAAAAAAACAAAAAACAAAAACAGAGAAAACAAAAACAAAAACATAAAATAAAAAAAACATAAAAATTACAGATAGAGTGCCAAGACGTGTAGTGGTGTGTAAAAGGCCCGTTTTGTTTGTGTCAAACCAGGAAGTCAAATGGAGTCCGGCATATTCTTCAATATCGATGCGGGTTTATGCGAAACAAATGTGAAAATAGAACCATAAATCTATATACATTGTGTTCAGATTTGTTTCCGAGAAAACGGGTAAAACGCATCTCCGGAGACCCTGGAGCTTCGCCTGTCAGGCTGTGACGATTGTTCATTTTAGCTTTGTGTAAATGAATCGCTATCATATTGGTTCTAATGTTCCATCATGTAAAGGTCATCGGTTTTTTATGTGTTCTTTTTATGTGATAAATATAACTAAACAGTCAAATGGATTCAGGCATGAAGTATGATTTTTTCAATATCGATGAGTGCTTATAAATGCGAAACATACGTGAAAATAGAACCATAAATCTGCATACATTACGTTCGAATTTATTTCTGGGAAAACTCTTAGAACTTGTCTCTGGAGATCTGGAACTTCGGAGCTTCCGGGGCCTAAACGGCTCGTGGACCCTCGCCTGTTGGGCTGTGAGGATTTCCTTGTTTTATCCTTGTGTGAATGAATCGTATCTGTAGGCATATTCGTTTCCCTCCCAAGAACTATAAGTCATCGTTTTGTATGTTTTAAATATAACTAGAACGTCAAATGGATGAAGGCAGGAGGTGCGATGTTTTCAATATCGATGCATGCTTATAATCGCGAATTTTTTTTCGTGAAAATAGAATCATAAATGTGCATGCAGTATGATCAGTTTTATTTCCGGAAAAACGTTCAGAACGCATCTTCGGCTATCTAGGACCCCGGAGCTTCCGGGGCCTAGGCGGCCCCTGGACCCCCGCCTGTTGGGCTGTGATAGTGGTCCCCAACTTTCAATTACGTTCCGACACCACTGGGTTAGCCTACGAGGTATATAGGCCCAAAGCGTTATTATTGTGTTTTCAAGATGACAAGAGAATAAAATATAATACTGATATTTGACAAATGACGTGTTAGTTTAATTGTTGGAAATCGCTCAGAATGCATCTCAGACCATCTAAGGTCTCAGAGCTGTATAATATAACCCTAAATCTGCATACATTATGTTCAGATTTAATTCCGGGAAAACGCTTAGAACGGATCTCCGGCGATCTAGGACCCCGGGGCTTCCGGGGCCTAGGCGGCCCCTGGACCCTCGCCTAAAGTGCTATGATAATCGACCCCCCTTTGAAAAATCCTAGCGACGCGCATGACAGCCATTAAATCTTGTGCCGGAATGCATGAACGGTCAAGTGACATACATTTATGTATACCAAAGAAGTAGGATATGACATAGAATTCTACCTTAATGACACTTTGCGAAGGCATGGTAAACGATAAATCTTCCAGTTATAGATATCCCGACGTTGTTTGAAATCGTAAAAGTTCTTATCAAGCAGAAATCTCGGATAGAATTAGATAACTAATCTCACATATCATGTATGTCAAAACATGGATGAAGCTTTGTGATTTTATTATGGTGCACTATTATATGATTAAAAATGATCTTGACTTGAAAGATTATGTCCACCTGACGCTGAACCTTCGTTTTCCTATCCACTTTTATGAAAATTACCACCCCTGCTCAGAATGCCCACCTGCTGTGCATTTAATCTCGTTCCTATATTTCGGGATTCCGAAAATGCGGCAAAAGAACCATATAGCAGCCTCATTGAATCAACTCGTAATGATGATATATTGCATAAATGGTGGCCAATTTGTTTTCCCAATTCCGGTGTTTTCCTGCAACACTGTTCACTGAGACTTCTGATATGTTAAACCTGGATTCTTTTTGCGTGCAATGCTATCGAGATGCCTTATTCTGGAATTAGTGACGGGTTCCGCCCTATTCTTTCAGTAGAGTATTCAACCTAATTAAAAAAAGGTGAAAATGAATGTATGATCAGTGTGATCAGTTAATACTCGTACATCAGTGGGACAACATCTTGATTCTCTGCCTTTACAATGGCATTGCCGACGACGAACAGTGTATGGGCACTAGAGAATAACCAGGAAGGACAGAAGCGCTCCGACAGTTATCAGAAATCTCTGTGCATCAAGTCGCCAAGAGCCGCATGTTTCACCACCGGTCTGACTGCTCGCGACGTCACCTGTAAACATACAGCATCAGTGTATAAATTCAAGGAATGACAAACATCAAAGTTTTCATCAGGACTCATTGCGACCAAGTGTTGTGCTCATCTAACTCGTGTCGTAGTCACCAATTATTTCATACATTTGTCATCATTAGTTGCACAAGTATGCAATACTGAGAGTGAGTGAGCTTTCCCCAGAACACTGAGACAGTTGTAAGCGACTGTGGTACAATGTATGGGCTCAGATATCTCAGCTCAGTCAGTAGCGCATCTGATTTTGGAGAGATAATGGGTCCAAATACAGCTGACGGCTTCTTACTTCTTAATATCATTTCATACAAACATGCGTACTAATAAATAAGTATATATATATATATATATATATATATATATATGTTTATTCGCCTCCTTTATAGAGAACATATACATAAAATAATAGTTATTGAGAATTAGGCATCCCTAGGAATGCCTTATGTGTTTGTCAGTTTCTTCTTCCTTATTCTGCTTCTTTCGCTTATTCTTTTTCCCACTTTTATTTTCCGTCGGATAACTTTTGGATGCATTTGTCAATCAACTTCAAATTTGTGGTCCTGCCTAGGGGAAGCCACCTATCGTTTTTCAGCGCTGTCCGAAATTGGGAACTGGGTTTTTATTTACATATCCCCTTATATGCAAATTTCCCTTTTGTTCAATCTTTTCCGTCGGATAACTTCCGAATGCCTTCGTCAATCAACTTCAAATTTGTTGTGCACATTGCTCCTGTCTAGGGGAAGGCACCTATTGTTTTTCAGCTCTGTCCGAAACTGGGTACTTGTTTTTTTTCAATAATTTCTATTATATGCAAATTTTTCATCTGAACCTATGGTAAAGTGGCTGTCTGTCACATTTGCATAGACAGCAAATCAGTGATTGGTTCACAGTCATGACTGAGAAAGGTCACTGTTGGGGGGCAAGAACGGGCTGGCCTTTGGCTCAATGTGTGACCTCTTAATCCATTTGCATTTAGAGGACATTCAGTTCCTGGTTTACAGCCATGCCATCCAATTGTGTTTTGTATGGTGATATTAGGCCTTGGAACATATATATGTATATACATTTCTCCCACAAATGAATTAAACAGAGGCAGTGGCCTTGCAGAAGCCACTGACATAGATACATTAATTCAAGAACCATATTTTAGTTCAGAAATATAATATGAAATAATTGGCGGAGAAATCACGCAGTACCGAACCCCTGTTAGTTTTGAATTTTATGTCGCCTTAAATGAATGACAGCATCTCCTCAAATTATGCTATCCAATCATTCTATCCCACATGATATGATCTACCCCAAAGCTTTTGCACGAACCATATTTTATTTCAGAAATATAATATGGAATAACTGCCGGGAGAATCCCCGCAGTACCGAACACTCTGTTAATTTTGAATTTCGTGTCGCCTTTAATGAAGGACACCATTTCCCTCAATTTTGCTATCCGAATCATTCTATTTCACATAATACGATTTACCCCAAAGCTTTTCACGGACCATATTTTATTTCGGGAAAAATATGATATGAAATAACTGGCGGTGGAATCCCCGCAGTACCGAACACCCTGTTAGTTTTTAATTTCATGTCGCCTTAAATGAAGGACATCATTTCCTTCAATTTTGCTATAAAATAATTGTATTCCACATCATATGATTTATCCTAAAGCTTTTGCATGAAGCGTATTTGTGTCCACACATTTAACTTACTATATTAATTAAAGTCCCTAAAGTTTGAATGCACACTGTGCATATAATCAATTTCCTGAACTGAATTGGATTTCTGACCTTGTGGTTCCTCAGACTGACAGATGACGGCATGCAGTTGTCAGTGTGGTTGTTTCATGTGCAGGGAGCTTTCAATGTCAGCACACTCACCACTCCCTTCGAGAGCATGTCCCCAACCGCGGGGCGCAGCGCCTCACGCTCGGTCTCCTAAACCAAGCCTCGCCCGACCCCATACCCTCATATATTCCAGGAGCTTACATTACCCTCGAGAGTATGCCCTATCGCCCGGCACCCTCCGTCTCCAAAACAAACCCTCGCCCGACCCTCATATATTTTGAGTTTGAGTTTATGTATCCAATTTCTCTTGGCAGAAAGTTGGAATTTGTGTGTAGTCTGCAATGTTGGTATAATTCTGCCACCCCTCAATGAAATGCAACCCCAAATGGGCTCGATTTATCAGACAGAGCTTGTTTTCGAATTTGGTAAGTGGGTCCCTTGCCTCAAGATCTTGCTTGGGATTGTTTTTTCGTGCCAATCTGTCTCTAGGTGGCGCCACCTGGGGATCAAGTTGAAATTGCATTTCCAGACAATAACTTTTGAAAACCTTAAGAATTTCTTGCTCTTTCCAAATTTGGTGTGTGGGTACCTTGTCTCAAGATCTGGTTTGAGATTGTTTTCGTGTCGATTCGAGTAAAGGTGGCGCCACCTGAAGGCTAAGTTAAGATTGTTTTCAGACAATAACTTTTGAAAATCTGGACCGATTCTTTCCACATTTGGTATATGGGTACATCACCTCGCTTGGCATTGTATCTCGCTTGGCATTGTTGTTCATGCAGATCAACATATAGGTGGCGCCACCTGGGGGCTAATTTAAAATTATGTTTCCGGACAATAACATTTGAAAACTTAATAGATTCTTTCCAAATTTGACTGAGGGTCTCGCTTGAGATTGCTCTTCATGTCGATCTGCTTATAGGTGGCGACACCTGTGGGCCAAGTTAACACTTAACAACTGAACAGATTCAATTTTCTGTTTCCAATGTCAGGGGATCTTGCCTCAAGATCTCGGTTGGGATTGTTTTTCGTGCCAATCCGCATATAGATGGCGTCACCTGTGGGCCAAAGTAAAATTGCATTTCCGAACAGTAAATTTTGAAGACCTGAACGGGTTCTTTCCACATTCGTATGTGGGTACCTTCCCTCAAGTTATCTTTTGGGAATGTTTTTGTGCCGATTCGCCAATGGGTGGTGCCACCTGGGGGCTATGTTAAAATTGTTTTTCCTAAGTTTTAAGTTTTTACTCTCTTCACAAATAATGAATGTTTCCTTTACTTAACATGCAAAAGGGATGCCTACTCGATCGTATTCGATCGACTGTATCTAGTTTATCCTAAGACAGCCACAACATATTTTATGTTTGCTCAACTTGTATGCAAATGTACAACCTACGGTACTGCAGCGGTTTTCAAAATAAATATACGAATGGCTGAACTGTTGAGGTAAGAAGAGAAAGAGCTGAACATATCCAGCTAACACGGAAAGTGATATTTCATTTTTATTTCTTTACCTTCAATATAATATTGACTCAAAGGATCTTACTCCGGAATATCCATATTGGACAAGAGGGTTAAAAGTTTGAAAAAAATAGACACTAGACCGTACTGAGCTTGCATCACCTTGAATTAAATTTAGACCAAACCGTGTCATAAGTGTGGCTGGTCGCACCATCCCTACATGTACCACAATCTCAGTAGAAATGATCCAGCTCATGGATGATGACGTCACCCGAAAAACTTCGTCCGTTCATGTTGTTTGTTACGTGAAATGAACATCTCCAAATCCGAAGAAAACTGATGCTCTAATTCACAAGGGGAAGTCATTGAGCTATGGGTTTGAATCGACTTGTACCGCGATGTTGTTTGTATGGAACCCATGGAATCACTGGTTAGATTATAAAGCAGTATGAAGCGTTGTTTAGAATTAAACTAATATTTTTTTTACGTATATGTCAAACCTGTTCTCGACAAAAGGTTATATTTTGTGAGTAATGCCGATCGCGGCGAAGTTTTTGGAAACATTCTGTTCGTTAAATACAATATACAGAAGCTTATTACCGTTGTAAGTCCAGTCCAACTTTGACTGTGTGGGATCACATACATAACAACGCCGGCCAGCATCTGACGACATGGATGTTCTACAGACATTGGCGATGTAACAGAAATCCACCTGAATAATATGAAATGCAGAATTTGGATCTACGTATTATATCGACAGATTATGGTTAGAGCAAAATTGTCACAGTCGTCAAAGACCTTTGCTTCACTTGTAATCATCCGAATGAGTTCTAACTCTTGGTTTATATGAAGAATGCAAGTAAGAAAAATTTAAGTTTATATGACAATGTGGATGAAAAGATCTGTTCATGCAATTTGGAACATAAAATAGACAACTGAACTCACTTTCAATGTGCAAGAAAGTGTTGTTGACTGGACATCACAGTTGAAGCAAGTGGGATCGTACGGCAATATAGTGGCATCGTCACCAAACTCTTGCCCGTCATTGCTGATGGACACTCTATATGCGCTTAGCCAGGGTTTTTGAGCGGTAGATCCCATACCAGACATTTCGTTGGGTAGTGGGCATACTACTTCATACGTATTAATGAATATAGCTTTAACGTCTTCTGTGTGCCCAGTCATATGGATACCGCTCTTGTCCACCTGAAGTCAAATGAACATACGAAATGACATGTTCCAATGTTTTGGATGGATAGAACGCACTGGAATGTACAATAAAGTGTTTTTATTAACCTATTATTAACAGGTTTGTCCGCTGCAAGGAGCACGATATAACAGTTTGTCAGATAGAGTGACTTCCAATTACAGCATTATTTACCGGACTGAGGATGTTCAGTGATGAATGTATGAAGAACAAACGCAATACTAGCCCGAAAATATCGGCTAAGGAGTCGGACTTCTACCCCGAATCACTTTATCAGACCGAATCGAAAAGAAACGAATAGGACATCAGTCGCTCGGCGTGGGAATTTAGACAAAGGCACGGAAAGCATTTGCGAATAAGTACTGTGATTTGGCAGCTCCAGCACTATGACAACCGCCAATATGTCTCCTTTAATTAGACGGAGTCTGCCTTCAAACACGAATTTTGTCAACAAAACCGTTGTGTTTCTTTCTCCACAGTTGACGGGAGCATGCGCAAAATGTGGTTGACCTTTCTGCTCACGTCATCAGAAATTGATTTTAGGCAGTTGTAAAAAGGCGCCAAAACGGGAAAATCAGTCGATGTTTTGTCCACCCATTTGATCACATTTTGTCAGCATCAAAACAGCCACGAGAGATAGTACATGGACGAAGAAGCTCTCAGATCGTTCAAAATGTATGAAATTATCATAATTTTTCTCTCTCGTATAATCATTTTCGTAAGCTAGAGCTTCCGAAGAGGCAGGCGTCGGAAGGCTAAACTTTTTTGACACATGAACACCTACCTCATGATAGAAGATGCCACATCCCCTTACCCTACAGCTCAGAGTTTCTGAGTTAGCACAATACAAAGTAAGTATCAAGTAAAGTTAAGGTTTCTTAATAGATTTCGCTCATACTATATTGTTATCAGAACTATGTAAAGGAGTACTGATTAAGCCACATACTATTCCATTGTAATAACGTAACGTGCATATGTGGGATGTTGCATTGGAAAAAAAGAGAGAATTATGATCCGGTAGTTGATCTGACAGTGGCTAACCACTGATTCAACCTTCCCAATGGTCACGGGCGAAATATTATTCTATATTGTATCATGAATATTATGAGTATATGTAAGCATGTTGCCTTGGATACCGGAAAGGGAAGAATCAATCGTTCTTATGATTGTAGTAAACCAATCGTTCGCATGAACTGTGAAGCACAAAGCCGTGGTAGTAATCCTTGTATCATTTTACGTCATCACATATCAATATCACGTGTAAATGTGATATCATTCATATTGTCATGAAAACCATTATAAATGTGTAGCAGAAAAACATTTCTTTATCAAACTTTTTGGTTGTTATGCCAGAACCGCGAACGTTTGTAATTGTTTTGGAAGTGAACTCCCGATAATAAAATAAGAGTTGCATATTTGGGAGGAATGCTTTCAAGTACTGATATATCAACACAATGACAGCCCACAGTGTCTTGAAATGCATCATCATAATTGATAGCTCTCGGCAAGTCATACAATGCATTTCAACCCAATGTCGTGAACGCATTTTTGTAACAGTTAACACACACACACACATACATACATCACAGGGACAATCCACGGGTATAATGCATATGGGCCGTCATAGCTCAGTCGGTAGGGCATCTGCGCGATAAGCCGGGGTGGTGAGTTCGAATTCCGCTGACGACCAATTTATTCTTTCTCTCTCAAAAATCATTTCACACATACATACCTGGCTTTCTACCATTCGACATGTCAAATCATGTGACTCGATGAAAGACTCTCCATACACCTTTGTTGCTCTACACGGTTTCTTCGATACGTCACAAAGCCCAGACTTAGGAATTGTTAGGTTAGTAAGAGGCACGCCCATCTCAATCGAACAGTCCGTTCCACCAAAGCCGGTGCTGCATTTACATGTACCTTGAAGATGAAATAGATTCAAATTTTATGCGATATCGGTGCAATTACAGTTTACTGTGGAGTATTGAAAATTTAATAATTATATTCCGCAAGTTTAAGTTTTTATGACAACCCGTATCTCAAAACTTTGCTCCAAGCGAGCATTCTGATGTTTAACTTAACATTCTCGGGAAATTTTATGCAGGAACATTTATAGTTAAAGCATTTATCGACGTGGATTATATCGTATTTGGAACCATACATATGCAAACGGGCAGTAACTTTTTGTGGTGATTTTTAACAGTTGTATGGTGATGTTAAAGGGACCCCTAAACACCTCTACTCTGCTCGACGGATTATCAATCTATAGAATCTAATATTCATTAATATATATCCTACAAGTGATGTCACTCGTTTAAAACCTCAACACAGCGATTGGATTTCTCCTGTTGAATACGTCAAAGGTGTAAGAACTCCGCAGCCATTATACAGATTCACATGCTATCAAGGGCGTTTTTTTCGTTTTAATTTCTCCGTTTCTCACCAGCATTTGATGCATTTTTTGAAGCAATGCTGAAGCCGTGTTTTGAGAAAATGTACTGACAGACCTAACGACGGAGATGGACCACAAATGGTCGAAAGATGTGTAAATATTAAGATATCCGTCATCCGACTTGGAGAAGCAATTGTGCTTGCAGATGCATAATATTACCCAAATTAAACGCATTCAGCATTTTGCTGGATTATACTGTAAGTGACATCAGAAGCTCATAATTGTCTAGAAGTACGAAAGGCCGCCTTCCTCTGTTGTTACGGCACTGTCTACCAAACGAGAACGTTTGATTGGTCCAAACAATTCACATCGCCGTCTATCGGCAGAAACGAGCAAAACCTTGGACGGCGAAATAAATTAGTGATGTATTATGGGTAAAACTGCTTCGAGATGTATTTGAAAATATAACTGTTAAATATATCTGTTAAATACAACCGACAATTATGAGCTTCTGGTGACATGAATGGCAGCATTCTCACCATTTACGCACTGTCCCAAGTTGTTACAATCCAATGGACAGGCAGCATTCTTAACTTGAACTAGAATAGAATCCCTGTTATTTCCCGGATTCCATAGTTTTTCATCATTCAAAACCTCCTCTTCGCACTGCTCTTTGAAGGATTCGAGGGCAAGCCTTGCCCAGCTCGTATCTCCTGTTAGCTGAAATATTACCGTTAAACACCATAAGAACTGTGACATAGGTAATAACCTGGTGAGCCAATAAAATAATCATTTACATGTAATCGTTTGTATTATATATTCAGAATAAGCCGTTTGCAGATCTGGAAAGATGTCTTCAAACATAAACCACCATGTTCTCCCTAATTGGAAATGTGCACTTACAGAGCTTTGTTGATTTAGTCTGTATAATCTACCCGTTCATTCCAGAGCTGATGAAACTTAGCAGTGAATGTGTCGAGATGGTCAACTGTCACGTTAAACCCCCCTGCTGAATTATGATTGAGATATCCTAAGTTACTATAATTTGATCGTCTCATTATAGTCAATGAACCATAATTTCACGATTAAACTCTCACGGTTGAACACGCTACGCATCGTATTCGTCCATTGGGATATCGTGTTTTATCCCATGGATATACTATAGTCGCTTGAAACATGTTTCATTCGTTCATATTGTAGCCTTGTATGTACAGTATGACACATGCGTCCGTAGTGATATTCAGTAGCCAGTCCACAGCGGGAGCCTTCGGTGGCCGAGTGGTCTAACGCGCTTCGTTGGTGATCGCTAACCTCACACCACTGAACCGACATTTGTTCGAGCTCCGCTGATACATATGTGGAAGTTTGCTAGTTACTTGCCAGCGGTCCTCTCCGGGGAGTCTGGCTTCCTCCACCATTCAAACTGGCTGTCACCATATTAGTGAAATAACCTTGAGAGTGACATTAATTCAATTCCCCCCCCCCCGCACTTCCTGGTCCACACAGAATAACCGACATTCAGTAGCCAGTCCTAGTCCACACCGAATAACCAACATTCAGTAGCCAGTCCTAGTCCACACAGAATAACCGACATTCAGTAGCCAGTCCTAGTACACACAGAATAACCGACATTCACTAGTCAGTCCTAGTCCACACAGAATAACCGACATTCAGTAGCCAGTCCTAGTCCACACCGAATAACCAACATTCAGTAGCCAGTCCTAGTCCACACAGAATAACCGACATTCAGTAGCCAGACCTAGTCCACACAGAATAACCGACATTCAGTAGCCAGTCCTAGTCCACACAGAATAACCGACATTCAGTAGCCAGACCTAGTCCACACAGAATATCCGACATTCAGTAGCCAGTCCTAGTCCACACAGAATAACCGACATTCAGTAGCCAGTCCTAGTCCACACAGAATAACCGACATTCAGTAGCCAGTCCTAGTCCAAGCTGGATATCCGACATCCAGTAGCCAGTCCTAGTTCACAGAGAATATCCGACATTCAGTAGCCAGTCCTAGTCCACAGAGAATATCCGACATTCAGTAGCCAGTCCTAGTCCACACAGAATATATGACAGTCAGTAGCCAGTCCTTGTCCACAGAGAACATATGACAGTCAGTAGCCAGTCCTAGTCCACAGAGAATATCCGACATTCAGTATCTAGTCCTAGTCCACAGAGAATATCCGACATTCAGTAGCCAGTCCTAGTCCACAGAGAATATACAACAGTCACTAGCCAGTCCTAGTCCACAGAGAATATATGACAGTCAGTAGCCAGTCCTAGTCCACAGAGAATATCCGACATTCAGTAGCCAGTCCTAGTCCACAGCGAATATCCGACATTTAGTAGCCAGTCCTAGTCCACAGAGAATATCCGAGATTCAGTAGCCAGTCCTAGTCCACAGAGAATATATGACAGTCAGTAGCCAGTCCTAGTCCACACAGAATATCCGACATTCAGTAGCCAGTCCTAGTCCACACAGAATATCCGACATTCAGTAGCCAGTCCTAGTCCACAGAGAATATCTGACATTCAGTAGCCAGTCCTAGTCCACACAGAATATCCGACATTCAGTAGCCAGTCCTAGTCCACAGAGAATATATGACAGTCAGTAGCCAGTCCTAGTCCACAAAGAATATCCGACATTCAGTAGCCAGTCCTAGTCCACAGAGAATATCTGACATTCAGTAGCCAGTCCTAGTCCACAGAGAACATCCGGCATTCAGTAGACAGTCCTAGTGCTCAAAGAATACCTGACAATCAGTAGCCAGTACTGGTCCAGAAAGAATATCCGACATTCAGTAGCCAGTCCTAGTCCACAGAGAATATCTGACATTCAGTAGCCAGCCCTAGTCCAAACTGAATATCCGACATTCAGTAGCCAGTCCTAGTCCACACAGAATATCCGACATTCAGTAGCCAGTCCTAGTCCACACAGAATATCCGACATTCAGTAGCCAGTCCTAGTCCACACAGAATATCCGACATTCAGTAGCCAGTCCTAGTCCATAGAGAATATCCGACATTCAGTAGCCAGTTCTAGTCCACAGAGAATATCTGACAATCAGTAGCTAGTACTAGTCCAGGAAGAGTATCCGACATTCAGTAGCCAGTCCTAGTCCACAGAGAATATCTGACATTTAGTAGCCAGCCCTTCGTATGAACACCATGGATATACAATATTAAACGATGTTCACACGACCCCTAACCGCTTGGCCCCAGACAAAATATATCGCCGTAGTTCCTGCGCACAGCCATGTATATCACGGCGGTCGATAGTCCAGTCGTGTCCACCCACTTTCAGTGAAAATGTTTTGAGACTGATTTTGCCATGAAAACACGAAGGTGATGATTACTCTGTGCGATAAGTTGTTTGCTTATTTGTTTATAAGTGTAGCAATAATGATTATAAATCGCTAATAACATTTTAGCGGAACCAAGCAAGAAAGGCGTGATGGTGTCAAAAGTATCTTGAGGTCAGGAATCTCATGTTCTGATTAACACTGCACTGGTAACTACTGCTGAATATTGTTTTCGTGATAACATGGAAATACCCGAATCTAATCCCAAATTGGCCACGCACATACTGGACAAATCTAGCATTTGGGAATGGGTGTGATAGAGAAACATTTACCTGGATGTCCAACACGCAGGCACTGACACTCGAGTCCAGATCTATATTCGGTAGATCCTTACATGGCTGATACACTGGATGATTCATTATAAAATTTTCACAGTACGTTCTCGCAGCTGCCTCCGTCCATACAACTTGGTTCGTCGCATTCTAAAAGTGAGATAACAACTTAAAGATAATATAAATTTTAATTAAGGTTAATGTTTGTTTATACCAGATGCATTTTACGCATTATCACCGAGGTGACAACGATGCCCTGCGCCAGCTCTCAGGTATACGCCGTCACATGACAGGAACCCCGGATGGGATTTGACGGTCGTTCCTATGTGATCAATCACAGTTACTGTGTGTGGCACATGGCGAAATTTTGAATTCTTTTATGGACACGAACATGCAAGCGCTCTGTGTGCATGTGCGTTATCTCATGATTGCATCGTGCGTTGAGGTTGTAGTAAAATAATGAACTTTGATTGGTCGTATCAGCAGGTTACGCGGTTAGAGCGGAGTGACGTCTCCTCATGAATATAAATCATTCACCAAGCATCGATTCGTTTTTCGCTTTTTACTTATCTCATGATTTACTTTTTTAATCTCTCCCACAGGCAACACAAATGTAATTAGCTGTGATATTATTATGCGCGCCGGTTAGTAGTATAGAAAGAGTATTTAAAGCTAATGGCTCGTCACTGCGCATGCGCAGAAAAAAATAAGGCGGTCATGGGGCGGTGTGCGCAGGAGTGTTGTGCGCAGGTATGACGTCACTTCCGGTCTGGATGAATGGGGCGTGACCTGGGGATGTATTCCTCCGTGGTGATGCGGTCTGGCGGTGATGCTGTCTGCCTCTGCAGACCGAAAGTAGTCCCAAATACGTGGGTTTTCGTGAGAATGTTCGGCAATCTGTAGGGGCCGCTAATGGACCGATTGGGTCGAGTGAGGTATCAATATGAAGCATACGTGAGGGAGTATCCAACGGGCTGGGTGTGGCGTGGGACTGACGTCATTCTGCGCAGGCGCAGTAGAGAAAGGGTATGGAAATAGACGTTTTGGGGTCTAGGTGGGACACTAGTGGGCCGATTGGGTCGAGTGAGGTATCAATGTGAAGCATACGTGAGGGAGCATCCACCTGGACTAGTGTATCGTTCGTTGTCAACATTCTGCGCATGCGCAGACAGGGAATTGTGGGAAAAGGGTACGGAAATATACGTTTTGGGGTCTAGGTGGGCCACTAGTGGGACCATTGGATCGAGTGAGGTATCAATGTGAAGCATTCGTGAGGGAGTATCTACCTGGACTAGTGTGTCGCTCGTTGTCAACATTCTGCGCATGCGCAGACAGGGAATTGTGGATAGAGGGTATGGAAATAGACGTTTTGGGGTCGAAGTGGGTCACTAATGGTCCGATGGAGTCGAGTGAGGTATCAATGTGAAGCATATGTGAAGGAGCATCCGCCTGGACTAGTGTGTCGTTCATTTTCAACATTCTGCTGCGTAGATCACGTGGTTTGATGGTCGTGTGTCGCATCACTTCCGGTTTTCAGAATGACCTCCGAACACAGAAGAGTTCTACTTTTTCCTTAGATCTTAGACGTATGGAATGCATGTACTAGAACATCCGGGATCTCTTCAACATCCGGGACCTTTTCAACATCCGGGACCTCTTCAACATCCGGGTTTTCCCCGGCCCGGCCGCAGCGCGCGGGTTATCCGGCCGAGTGCGCGCGCGAGGGTTATCCGGAAGTGCGCGGGTGAATTTCGGGTCAAAAGGTCAAAGGTCACATTCAGGTCGAAAGGTCCCCCTTTCGGCTAGGTTCGGCCCTCTCCGGGCCAATAGATAGCCTTTATCCGCCCTCCCGAAGTACCCTTGGAATGCACAGGGTCCCCGACAATATCGCCAGCACTAAGCCCATGTTAAAGGACCATCAGTTTTTCCCAGAACCGTATTGGCACGAAAAAATACATGAATCCATGGAACTTATAGTAATAAACTTAATCTATAGGTGGTGACATGTGGGGATTCGGTCATGTCTTCCCGCACCTCGAACCTCTATAGAGTTTTCACTCCACCTGTTGCTCTTGTAACTTGTAACTCCTCGTCAAATGTTTTGTGGTGGAATGCCCGCTCTTAACCTAGACTAAAACATGTACTTGGTCTGTGGGCTGATTTCATTGGCTCTCTATTCTACTGCAGTGCTCTTGCATTGTTTTGTGGACATTGATTGGTTACATTTGGCCCCATCCTAGGCCACTGATTGGCTACTTTCTCCACGGTGTTCAAGGCCAGTTTGACCGAATCCCCACATGTCTGTTATAGCCTTCATGCATTATGCTTATATAGAAAACACACAAGACAGGTTTTTTCTAATTCAACAATAACTAACAACAACAACGTGAGAACAACCACGTGAAAACTGAAGGCCAGAACAGGGGGCTTGTACCCTGAAATCGATAGAACTTAAGCCCAGAACAGGGGGCTTTTCGTGAAAGAACTTAGGCCCAGAACAGGGGGCTTGTACTTTGAAAGAACATAAGCCCAGAACGGGGCTTGTACATTGAAATGATGAGCGGCCCAGTCATATACGAGTACATCGCGGTCCTCGGCCTTGGGGTACTCTTCAAACATCTGTACGATGGTAGATAAGGTTCTTTCCCGGCATCGATGGTACAGGTAAAACAAGCAATATTGTCCGCACACGCTACTGGTCAGGCGTTGCAACGTTATACTGTTCCAACACCACGTCTCTGTGCCTTGATCCATGAAGTCTGTTAAATCGGGATGGAGGGGTGGCAGGCCGTACGGGTCAAAGTATTCGCCCTGCTGTTCTGTCAAGTACACGCCCACCCAATGTTCACCGGGCCGATCCATCGGATCCGTGTTGAGAACGTTAACAGCAGGATACATACGGTCTAATGGAAACACATTTCGGGCGAACACCCCTTGAAAGACCATACGTGTCCCTGGGTCATTCTCCAGCACGGTGGTTATCTGGTCTGTATCCAAGTCACACAGGACGTTGCGCGCCTTGTCCACTTGAATGATATTTTCAAACTCGGCGTAGCAGATCACATTGACGGTGGTCCCGAGGGCTCGTGCAAAGTGGATTTCCAACCGTAAATTGCCTTGCTTGGCCAGGGCCAGCTGATGGTCGTTCTCTAAGGTAGGGGTTAGATCGAAACAAAACAACGTGTATCCGTTCGCGAAGTCCTCCCGACTGATCATATTCCCTTCGTCCTGGTTGATTTGACCGGTGGCTGTAAACAGGTTCTGACAGGCTCGAATGAAATTCCCGCGCCCAAAGTTCGGTGTTAAGGCCGTGGCTGGGACCTGTTGTCCGTCAACATGCAGGGCCACAAAATTGATGCCGAAATGTTGAAAGTCAAACGGGTTCTCTGGGTAGGCTCCGCTGAAACTAGTATTTTCCACACAGACCAGGATCAATCGTTTGTGTAGTTCCCCAGGAACAGGTTTTCTTTGTTGGCGCTCATATTTCCAGCAGGCACAGAGAACACTTTGGTTTGTACACGTCGTATAGGGCACGGGGCTGGTTTTGATTCCAAGGCTTTCATGTGTCCCAATTGAACGGCTGGATTCGGTTTCACTTTTCGGACATACAGGACTGCGTCTTGGATGACAATCTTATAGTCAGCTGCATGACCCTCTACGTTAGTGGCCATCACGGCGAAGGTCGGAGGCGCCCGTATCAGTCGGATTTTGATGGGGATCTTGTTCAAGAGGTACCGGTCTTGCATGAAGAGGTCTGCGTGCAGTCGACCCATGAGATACACCGAGACGCTGATCGCGGTGAAAGCCTTCCGTTTGTTATTTCCCACATTGTCCACCGTGTCCATGTGCTCGGCTGTGTCTTGGTAGAATAAAGCGGCTGTCAGCTGATATTCTTTAGCCTCTCGCCCATACGACAACAGCGTCTCGATGTAGGCTCGATAGGGGTACGTGTTGGTCGAGTCACTGATGAGTTTGTTGCTGATAAAAATATCCACCTGTTGAAACATAGAGTGCAGCCAGAGATTCGTAGGGCCCACCGTTGCAGCTTGGACGATTCTGGAGCCATCCCCATTGACGACCCTGGCTTTCACATACAAGTATGTATGGGCTAAATCCAGATAAGCCGTATCTGCATTACTGATGGTGAACTCGATGGCCCCTGTTCGTTGATGCTGGAGAGCGGGAGATGCTCCACCCATAATCCTTGTTCGGCACTGGTCAAATTCACTGTTTGTGGAGGGACAGGACTCTGCGTGGATTAAGGACATGTTTAAGAAAAGATATCCTGGGTCTTCGATGTGCGTCGTCGCTGGGTCGGACGTCGACTGGCGCGTGGTCTCGGTGGTGCAGATCTTTTATTCCCTACGGTGCGTTGTGCTTTGGGCACCAAGGCGCCTCCCGCTTTTTTGGCCCGCCGTTTCAAGGCTTCTTTGGGTGCCGTATCACCGGCGACTTGCAGTCCATTGCGTACCGCTTGTTTGCCGATCACTTTCACCCCACACGTCACCAAGGGCAGAAACGTTTTGACGATACTCCCGAGTATGTTCCCCAGTCCATGTCCTCGTTGCATGCGTGCACCTGCAAATACCGAGGGCCACCCCTGGTCTGTTGGGCATAATAATCCATATAGCTGCGTGCATCGCACTCGTAAGGTACTTTCATTATACAAAGTGGAGAGCACGTGCTTGTCGAAAATGAAGTGTCAGCACCATTTTTCCTCGTTCGAATGCCATCGGTCGTCCCGTGTCATCTCTTATATCCACCGTGATAGTGTTGATGTCGGTTTGTCGTACGGGTATGTAGAGCATGTGGGTGAAACTGTGGGTGATTTGGTCTCCATACGTCTTTTTAATGGGGACCACGCGTAACATCGGGATCTGGCCATGGTCCTCGGATGGACCCGTGTAGGTCGGATGAGCGAGACCCAGCATTTGCTGTAGGATAGAACTCAGTACGACACTCACGTTGGCGGTGAGGAGGATCTGTGCCTTGTCGTTGTGTGCGTTGTAATCGAGATTCACGAGTAAGTCCACGTGATTCTTGAAGGGAAGGATTTGACGGGTGTTGAAGGCTTCGTGACCTCCCGTAGAGCCTTATAATGCAACAGTCTTGTCAGCCCCTGCATGAACTCCTTGGGGGTATCGTATTGGCCTTCGGGGAGGGTGAGTCAGGTGTTTTTTCCTTCGTAGGTCACCTCGTACCACACTTCATTGGCTCACACGTTGTACCACGAGTAAGGGTATTGGATATCCACGAGGCCACATTCCCATCGTCCAGGTAAATGCAACGGTTGCGGTAATTGGGTCACGTACTTGGCCAAGGTGTTGTCAGGAAATACATCCAGCGAACTGTTACTCAGTAGGGTGAGTTAAAACATGGCGACTGAGCTGTCCTACTGCTGCTGTTGGTTTTAATAGGTGTTCCAGGCCTTGGGCGGTTGTGTCCGGCGTCGTGTTCGTCGCGGTGACTTGCTACGTGTCACGGCTCTGGAGATGTGGGGCGTCTTGATCAAGGATGGTTTTTTAAAGGAGTGAAAAGAAGGTGCCCGTCGTGGTGGTGTTTTGAGGGGTGACTCCGGTTCCCACTCGGCTTCCCAAGTGTGTGGAGTCTGTCGTTGTGCATGCACCGGTGAGTCACGCTGCATCCAGGCCCAGCGCTGGGGGTTCCCCACCAATTTCTGTGGTACATACATGTCTTTCAAGCCTTGAGCAAAGACCTCCCATCCTAGAGGATTCGTGTGCGACCTGCGTTGACACATCAGGTCATTCACTAAATCGTCATGTGGGTCCTGGGGACCACATGATTCTGTACCAGGAGTTCGCCTTTATCATTCCAAGTCATGTTTGGATTCTGTTTCATTCGTTTAATACCAGGCCAGCTTGTTTCTTGAACGATGCAGGTACACTCTTCAGGACTTCGTCTTCGACCCACTGTGGGGCTGTGGGTGGCACCCCTGGTAATGGCGGCTGTTGGAGCGGTGCTGAGGTCGGCGGTGTGTCGTGTGGTGGTGGTGGTGGTGCTGGGGGTAGAGAGGCTTATGTATTGGTCCATGAACGCCATGTACCGTTGAAGCGTCTCATTGTACCGTTGTACTTTCTCACTGTCGCTTAACCCCGGTCTTTGTAAGATGTGTTGCATCTCTTCATCGAGGGTGTTTATAGTCTTCATCGTAGGTGGAACAGGGTAGGGTGGTTGGAGGTTTTGAAGAAACCGTGGTTCGACGAGGACCATTTGTTTCGTGTGGTTCATTGTCGGCCGAAGAGTCCACCCAATACTGGACCCAACACAGAAGTGGTCAACGGTGCTAAGATGGTCCCGAGAAAGCCGCCTTTCTGTAACACCTTTTTCTTTTGTGTTTGAGAGACTCGCTTCTGGACTAGGGTTCGGAGACCTGTCTTATGCTTGGTCAACTTGGTCTTCTGAGCCGGAGTCAGTGGTACGTTGCTTTTTAACAGGTTGTACCCGATCTCGCACAGACAGCGTAAACGGTCAGGGTCCGCACCGCGTACAATGGTTCGGACCAACTCGGGTGGGGCCATCTTCAATACACGGAGCGTCGTGGCGTGCTTCCGTACTCGCGCAGACATCATGTACAGCTAATGCTGGAACCCACAACTCTGCCCTTTTTATCTACCTCAGAGAACAGAGACAAAGTCAACCATGATGTAGTATTAATTCTTTTTATTATCCTATCACCAAACACACACACCCCAGCTGGGGGAGCCGCTGTGGGTGTGTTTACATTATTTTTGCATGTACACGTGGCGGGTCTCTCCGGGAAAGATTCCGGTCTGTAGTCGAAGGTGGTCGGGGGTGGCTTGCTTCAGGTCGAAGAGCATATACCCGTGCTGAAGGGTTGTCGCATCTTTAAAGCTTCCAACGTAAACGGTGTGCGGCCGGGATACATCTGTCTCGCCAGGTGCAGCAGTTGAGTGGTATCTCTCGGATTTTTGAAGACCAGCAGGTAATGGGCATTTAAGCTGATGTTCCGATGTTCTTTGTTTTTACTGAACAGATTCTGAACGATGTAGATGATGCTGAGCCGTCGATGATGGCTGCCTTTGATAAAGAGTTGGGTGACGCGCGCATCCGTCTCCGCCATGAGATCATTCAGAACCACCAAGGTGTCCGGTTCCAAATCGGCCAGGTTGGGTAGGCCTGCAATGAACGTCACGTGGGGCATTGCTGCATACGCTGCCTGTCATTCTCCGTAACACCACACGACTCGGGCAATGGGTGGGGTGATCATGCTGTCGGTGTGTTGAAGGAGCTTCCTGACGAAGTGCGATTTGCCGGAGCCCGTCGGTCCTGCGATGACGCAAGTGAAGGGATGCTGCCACCGAGGGTCCATGGTTGGAGGTGTTTCCGCTGTCGTGGTAACCCGCTCTTGTAAATTTGGTACGAGTGAACTGGAGTGGTGATGGGTACAACGTCGGTCGTCGTTGTCGATGGGCGTTCACTGTGAGTGATGAAATCCGGTGGGTTTTCAGACGTAGTGGATGTACTTGGTGTAAGTGTGGACTGTATACTTGGTGTGGAGCTCGATGTGGCTTGTACACGTGGTGTGGTGGTGGTGATGCCTGGGCTCGATACGGGGTTGACTGGTGCTATCTGTGGACTGGTTTGACTGGCGGCTGGAGTTCTCAGTTGGTTAAGTAGAGTGCTGAGATAGGCTACGTCGTAAAACACACCTCCGTACAACACACTCAGCAGGGCTAGCAATATCGCCACAAAGCCCACTTGCGCTTTGCGCGTTTAGGAAGACGCTGTGTTCAGAGGCAGCGACCCAGGAATTGAAGGAACTGGGCCAGTCTTGCCATTTGACGAAATGAAACAGTTTATCACGTCGACGTTTCGTTTTCAAAATCTGCTCCACCGTGTAGTAGTCTTGCTTTGTCTTTACGACAGGCTGTAATTCGATCTCGTAAAACGTCCCTAGCAACGGTTCCCGGTGAAGATCTTCCAGTTCATAGACTCGCTGCTGTCGGGATAGGTGCCGTTTAATCAGGAAGTGCTCATCGCTCCGGTTGGGCAAGTAACTTTTCTCGAACTTGCCCTTGACTTTACTGATCAGTACAGGGTCCCCGACCTTAAACACCTCCTTCGGCGTTCGCTGCGATTGCCTGTGGTAAAAGACACGATGGTAATTGGGCTCTCTGTATTCTCCGGTGATAGGCTCGATTGTAACCACAAGTTTCGGGAGAACATCGATGTATCGTCTTGTATTCTTATAGGTGAACTATTTCTACATGCGATCTTTGACTGGCCTGTTGAACCTTTCCACCACGGAAGCCTTGGTCTCGTTCTACGTATGGAAGAAAAACACCTTCTGGGCTTTCAGAAACTGTTGGAACGGACGGTTGAAGAATTCCGTGCCTTCGTCGGTTTGCAAATACAAGGGTTTGCGCCCGGTCTTGAAGATGTCCTTGAACGCCGCTATGAGATTCGCCCCCGTTTTCGATCGGATGGGTACCACCCAAGTATACATCGACATGATATCGATGCATGTCAAGATATACCGATTCCAAATCTGCTTGCCACTGGGCATCTAGTCCACCTACGATGACCCGGTTCCGTAGAAAATGGCGACGGGCAGCTCGATGTAAGGTATAGGTGTCTTGTTTTCTTAACCAATCTCGGACTTGGGCACGTTGTATCCCCTGGGGTTTGGCCGCCTGATAGAGAGCCGACAGTGCACTATAGGCCGCCGGACTGTCGGAACTGTAGTATAAGTTATCCAACACCTGCTTCCAGCTCTTCATGGTGATGAGTTTCTTGGGCCGGAGTTTCTTTCGGATTTTCTTCTTTGGCTTCTGCCAGCACATTGCCCATGGTAAATGACCAGTCCAACTCGTGTGATGATCGCTAGATAAGCACTTGATCCACATCTGCCCCGGCATCTTCCAATGCAGACCATAGATCAGGGTGAAGGGTAAAATGCCCTGTACCCCCATCTAACCGAGCCGATTGAGCAAAGAAGGGGCCGCGTCGGATGTACACATCGTGACACAAGTGAATGACGTCGCCGTCCAGTTCACCGGACAACACCCGTTTGAATTTGGTCCAGCCCTCTCGGGACAGACGAATGTTAGCCAGGCACGGTTGTGTAGCGTCCGCATCATAGATGTCTCCCACGTCCTCCATGATATTGACCTTATCCGCATAAATGTGCAGGAAGACCTCGGGGGTCAAGCTGAGATACGCCGGTATTATATTCTCCGTCATAGTCAGTACGTGTATGGTACCAGATTTGACTGTCTCTCGTATTTATAGGGAGAATTTTATGACGTGAGATCAAAGGATCGGGTGGTCATGTCACTGGGCTGACTGAGTCTAGCCGGGTAATCAGTGGCATCGTCGTCTGCCTCCGCTTCATTGTTAGGTTTGATAATTTGTTCATTGGGTTCTACCGCCGCTTCTCTCAGGGCACGAGCCCACTCCAGCTGAACAGCTGACGGCTCGTCCGGTGTAAACAGCTGGTCCACGATAGGTACCACTTTCTCGAAGGCTGTCCACATATCGGGGTCTAGGGTGAGGCCTAGTGTAGGGTCTTGGTAACGACCCAGGCGTGGGAAGAATGGTCCACGGTGTACGTAGATGGGATTGTCTATGTGGATGAGGTTTCCGTCGAGCTCACTGCTCAACACCCGTTTAAATTTGGTCCAGCCGTCACGGTGCAGCGTAACCGTATTCGATACGGTCTCAGCGCGCGACCAGCAAACATCTCCACGGTCTTCAACGATGGTGACTTTATCTTCATAGACGTGTAACCCCACCTGGGGTGTAAGGGGTATGATGGCTCGTAGGACTGGTGACATGGTCGACCCAATGACGAACGGCGAATGACACACCCTCTGACTGTCTCTCGTATTTATGGTCAGGTCCCTCGGTGACATGGTTGACCCAATGACGAACGGTGAATGACGCACACTGTGTCTGACACTCGTATTTATGGTCAGGTCCCACTGTCAATGCCACAGCGCAAGGGTCAATAGGGCGCAGACCATTACTAGGCCAACGAGCCGTCGCCGGTTCCGGCGTGAGCGCTCATGGTTCATAGTCCGGGCATCAATGATGGCTGTCATAGTCCAGTAGTGGTGAGTGATAGCACACCTCTCCATCGAGTGCACTCTGTCGAGGACCGCTTCTGTGAACTCTTTCTGGATTTGGCGTCGCCCCTCGTTGTCGTCGCCATCTCCAAACATGGACCGAATCACTGCTCGGTAACTCGTGAGTGAATTAACCACGGTCGCATGCTGTAAAATGCGAGTCGCATAGGGATGGGTGTCCGTCATGGCTCTGCAACCGTAGGAATGGGGGTGTGGGATCCAGAGGGACGTGTTTTATAGATCATTACAAGCGTCTAGTCCGTCATTCATAATCCAGCCGTCGTCCATTAGAGAATATCCGCGTCCATAATCCAAAGACCTATTTCATATTCCATATAACAGTATTAGCACCAAATTCAAAAAGACAATCATAGTATACATAAACATAAGCTTCCTGCAAGAGAGAAGCGGTCAACAGTTTTCAATGATGTCACACATGCGCTCCTATACGTAGCTCTACGGATGTAGTCCGTGATACGTACTATTCTGATTGGTTAGTCCAAAAAGAGAGCAACAACAACAAAGATTACAGGTCAATCCTTTTATTAGCCCCTCTATCACAGCACATCCACGTTGGAGGAACCGCTATGGATGTTAAAGGTTAAAACGTTAAAAGTTAAAGCTCATGCCAGCGGTTACAGGTCATTGCCGGCCACGTGACAGTAAACATGGAAAACCCCAGATGTAAGATGAGCACCCGAATGTAAAACCACAGTACCCGGATGGAAGACAGAGAAACGATGGAAAAACCCACTGGGAAACCCGGATGTTGACAAGGTCCCGGATGTAAAATCCACTGCCCCCACGCACACACACACGCTCGCGCGCGCAAAGCGGTTCAGTCGTACACCAGCACATCTCGGTCCTCGAGTTGGAGGTAGATGAACTGAGTGTGCTTAAAATAGATCACCAGCAAGCGTGCTATAAAAGGGAAGCGGCCTAGCCGTTTCATCCGACACTCTGTCAACCACCAAGATGTTCACTTGCACAACTTGCCAGAACCAGTTTACTCGCCTAGATGATTTGCGACGGCACGAGGCCTCCATCCACAACGGCGCACGGTATACTTGTATAACCTGCGCACGGTCATTTAATCGGGCGGATCATTTACTGCGCCACGAACGCTCAATCCACGAGGGGACGACGGAACAATGTAATGAATGTGGTCAACTCTTCAAACGACCCAGTCGGTTAAGACGGCACCAGCGTCTGATTCATACCACGTTTCTACGGTTTGTATGATGGCCGAGAGGGGCCATCGCACTTCGCCCTCAAGAAATATGGGGCGAAGTCGCGATAGTACGAAGTCGCGAAGCGATAATGCGAAGTCGCGAAGCGATAATGCGAAGTCGCGAAGCGATATGCGAAGTCGCGAAGCGATACTGCGAAGACGCGAAGCGATATTGCGAAGACGCGAAGCGATAATGCGAAGTCGCGAAGCGATAACGCGAAGACGCGAAGCGATAACGCGAAGACGCGAAGCGATAACGCGAAGACGCGAAGCGATAATGCGAAGTCGCGAAGCGATAGTGCGAAGTCGCGATACGCGATACGCGAAGTCGCGATACGCGATAGGCGATACGCGAAGTCGCGATAGGCGATACGCGAAGTCGCGATAGGCGATACACGAAGTCGCGATAGGCGATACGCGAAGTCGCGATACGCGATACGCGAAGTCGCGATAGGCGATAGGCGATACGCGAAGTCGCGATACGCGATACGCGAAGTCGCGATAGGCGATACACGAAGTCGCGATAGGCGATACGCGAAGTCGCGATAGGCGATACACGAAGTCGCGATAGGCGATACGCGAAGTCGCGATAGGCGATACACGAAGTCGCGATAGGCGATACACGAAGTCGCGATACGCGATACGCGATACGCGAAGTCGCGATAGGCGATACGCGAAGTCGGGATAGGTGATACACGAAGTCGCGATACGCGATACGCGAAGTCGCGATACGCGATACGCGAAGTCGCGATACGCGATACGCGAAGTGGTATGAAAGAAATCACTGCGCATGTCACGTTCATTTCGGGTCTCGCTTCAAAGATTCAGATGACTATATATTTCGTTAATAATTCAGTGAAGTCTACAATAAATGTACCCGGTACATTGCACTTGCTTCGATAAACACACTGATAATTTTACAAGCCAACACGTTCCATTATACACATGTAATGTTCATACTTTTCAGTTTAGCACAATGAACCTTTGTTATATTCTAATTAGTACCTCAAACGCGAAGACCATCGTATGTTGTACATTCCATAGAAGAAACACGAATCGACAAGATTAAAATATTCCATGAATCGAAAATGAATAGCGTTTTACCAGGAAATATTACACTAACCACACACCAATATAGATAGGGATTTACTGGGAGATGCTATTGTATAACCATAAGCTAAATATATTGATTTACTAGGGACTGGAGAGAACTACGAAAGTATTGAATGATGGGTACTCTCTGCTTTGCTGGTATACATTTGCATATAGTACTTCTGTAGTCATTGTTTTCCCATGCTATTGTACCAGACGGGTATCCAACATGGTACAGTGTTTGGGGGAGTTCCGAATCACTTTTCACATCCAGACTGCTAGCGCTCGTTCTTTTTAATACGAGGTGAGAGCGACTGTTGGTCTTATATTCTAGGGAAATCTGTCGTCTATAATTGTATGTAAAAAAATCTTCATTCGAACTTGTCAATCGATGAGAAAATAACCTCCGCTTCAGTGCACCAGCGCGGGCAGTTGCGAATCATTTTAGTGAGTTGCGGATCACGCCATCTATCGGCCGTTACAGGCACTGAGAATGGAATTTTTATTGGCTTGAGGTGTCATCTGCTAATCATACATAGGTCGGTGAAGCCCCAGAGAAGATTTCAATGTTGCCGTAATTCTTCCCGCCCCGTGAGCGAATTTTTAACTATTGCAGTCCAGGCACAAATGACACACAGATCTAGCCTCGAAAATGTTCTGAAGTATATTTATCTTGTAGCGAGCCTACATAATTGCATTGTAATCTCAATTTAATTATTTTTTAGAACATTTTAGGATAAGATGTCTGACAATCATGGAGGGTGAGCTTGTGAACTTTCCTGTACTGCTCCAAAACGACAAAACAGAGGAAGCGGGAACTTCGTGACTTTAAAGTTTTATCATATTAAGGTCATTTTAGGCCTGCACTGCCAAAAATAGCGTACTTAAAACAAGAAAAAAAAACTTGTTTTAAGTAGAAATTTACTTAAAATAAGTAAAAAATATCTTGGAGTGTGGTAAGAAAAAATATCTGGGTGTAAATTCTTAACTAAGAAAAATAATCTAAGTTTTTTTATCTTAGTCAAGATAAAAAATCTTGTTCAATTATCTTAATTAAGACAATTCTTCTGATGATTTGTTTTTATTTTGTTCAAGAAAATTTATCTAGTTCAAGAAAAAAAATCTTATGCAAGTTAATTTTTCTTGTTAACAAAATCTTAATTAAAAAAAATCTTAATTTTTTTAGAGTGTGGTAATATTTATTGAAATTTTCGTGTTTTAATGTAATTTATCTAGAATTGAGGTGAAAAAACTTATTTAAGTACCCTATTTTTGGCTGACAACAATTTGCTTGTTTTAATTGACACAATCCAATGCGGATATGTAGAAGTTTTGGAATTCTATGAAGAATCAATCAGAAGATTAAACAAAAACTATCTTTTTTACTTCCATTTCTAGAGAGAGCTTTTCTCCAACATGACAAAGAAAGCTATATTGCACATGACTATCATTATATTTGGTTTAAATATAATTTATTCATCTTGATGAAAGGGGAGCGCATTAAGACAACTTATTATTGCGTCTCCCCAGTACAAAAGTATTTGTACATCGACCAAATAACAAGTATTGATATATAACAAATAAAGAAATAGGGAAGGCTAAGCATTAAGCACCAAATCGACCAAATTATTAATAAATTTCAGCTATTGTATTAAAAGGGAGGCTCGGGGTTTCACAATACCCGGACTGCTGGACAAGAACTAAGACCAGAAAGACCCTGTCTGGACGCCGATAGTACAAAGGGATAAATGGAGGCTGATTGTTTTTGGAGTCAAAAGCGCTTGGTTTTTGTAATGTAATCGCCCAGAAATGTCTGAATGCGTACATTTGTAATCTCATCTTTGTCAAGATCGCCAAATAATAGAATTTTCGAGGTTGGAATACCCGGCATATCGTAAATAGTTGCTAGATTAACTTGTAATAGGATACGTTGAGTGTGGAATATAGGACAATTAAAGAAATAGTGATCCACATTCTCGTCTGGATGACCACAATTACATCGAGACGTGTCAGAAAGGAAATTGTCGAACAAATGTCTTTTAAGATTGCTGCATCCGTTGCGAAGACGACACAATAAAATATTCTCTTTTCGAGGACAAACGTAATGCCAAAAAGGTGGGTTAGGTTTCCGAGACATAGTGAATAATTTGCGTTTGAAAGCTGCAAGAGAAGGCAAGCTTTGAACAGTAGCTGGGAGGGCGTTCCAGTCGCAGTGTTTGGAAAGAATGATCCCCTAAATAGCTCGGTACGGCACATGTAAGGAGTATAATAATTAGCGTTACGAACGTTGTACGGATTACGAGTATGTGTTGTGGAAGGGAGGTGATCATACAAAGAGCTGGGTGCCAATCCATTGACGATTCGATAGAACATGGTAAGTCTATGAACTTGACGTCTCCTCGACAATGTTTCAAACCCTGATTCTGCGTACAAGGATTCTAAACTGGCACTGGAAGTAACGCCTGTTATGGTTCTTAATGCATCCTTTTGAATGTGTTCTAATCTATATATTAAATTTGGGAAGGTAACAACAAAGTTTTGGATATATGAGCATAATAGGGTTTTATGGTGGGCCAGTCATGTTACCCAAACAACTTTTCATTTGGACCCGGTGTACCATCTTTCAGTCTTTTAAGGCATGGACATATTATATGCCATGCATGAAATCATTCTTGGATGGATATATGCTTGGCTTTTCAAACATGCATGCAGACCACAGACATAGTTTTGTTTAAAAAAATATTACTTGAAATAAATATTTTAATACTAAGCTAAGAAACTATTATCTCAACATGGTCTACCAATAAACTTATTTAAGAAAAATTGTCTAACAAAACACTTATTAAAGTAAAAAAAATCTTATAATAAGATAAAACCTGATAAAGGAAATCTTATATAAGATATTATTTCTTGGAACAAGGCACAATTTGCTCAATAATATCTCAAATGAGTTAATTTTTCTTAAAATAAGAAAAAAATAAGAAAATTTTCAATCACTGACAATTATTGAGATAAGTTTTCTTAAAATTTTCTAGTTTTAAGAAAAAATATCTTGAAATAAGTTTCATAAACTTTAATAAGTACCCTATTTTTGGCAGTGTGGGCCGAGCAGAGGATCATTTGTATATTCAAAAGGCGGCCGTGTGGTATCTCAGAAATGTTTTTTTTTTCAGCCAGTTCTGTCCATTTCTTCGATTTTTTTCTGGCCTAAAAGGACCAGAAAGTATTTTATTTGGGCAAAAGTAGTTATTCTCTACTTTATTTGGTAGTTTATGAAAGAAAATCGAAAAATTAAAATTTCGAAAAATCGGCCCAAAAAATAGTCGACAAATGGCTGCCGAGATGACGTTACTCGACGTCATCATAGAGTTCATCTTAAACTTTGTTACTCTTTCGGGTAGAGCTTGAACAAAAGATAGGGTGTGTTATGTTGCAGCGCTCTAGCCTTACGGATAGCGAAAATATATGGGTTGACTCCCCCCCCCACCTGCGATACACCCCAAATCTTCCAGGCCAGATAGTGTTAATAAAGGGACATCCAGTTATTGAACTCGTAGAAACCTCGCTCAGTGATAAACATTTTTATTTATAAAAACTTTTTATATTGGAGTAAGAGATATGTCTGAAATTATTGAATATGATTATGTAATATCGAGAAAATGATTTGTTCACCAAGGTTTGAAATGATTCGCGTATAGTTCCGGTTACAAGGATATTGTCATTAATTCATGTTTTTCTGACAATGCCATGGATTGACCAATCTTCCTTAAAGTCGGTTTACACCTGTTGTATTAGTTGTGAGACGGTTCCTTATTCACCGATTTCAAGTTATGAAAGGCGCTTATTTCGTTGATTCGGAACTGCCATCTCTATAGCGCCATTATATTACAATGCTGGTCAGTTAACATTTATCGCAAATCACTAGATATTTTGTTTGGCCATTTAACAAGATTCTGTCACTTAAATAAATACTGAATATATCGCCTAAACCCACCTTATTTCGCGCAGATTCACTACTGGAAAAATCGCACGTGTTTTTCGACTCGGTGTCAATTTGTCATTGCACAGTACCGGAAGTATTACGTTGCCGAATTGACCGGAAAAGAAACAATGCAGGTCGGTTGTTTGACATTCATTTCAGTCCACGGAAACAGACGTTCCAATAGACCTAAAAAGTTTCAATCGGATGCTTTAATTCAAGAAATATCAGGCATTAATTAGGAAAGTGATCCGCAACTCCCCGTGATTCGGAACTCCCCCAAAAACTGTATATACAACTGTAGCCGTTGTATTGTCACAGTGAAACACACGTTCTTGTCATTTTATTGAAATTGTCATGGATGAAATGCAAGAACTATATTTCTAGGTAGTAAACTGAGTATGCGGGCTATAATCGAGTGTCTACTCATAATTTATTACATGCAGACAAAATATAACTGGGTTTGAATGTTCCACATTATACGATATATATCATATATCATGAAAAACATAAAAAAACTGTATATTTTGTTTTGTATTTCTTTTGTTTTATCTCAAGATATAACTGGTTAACAGAAAAAAATACAGAACAACCCATAAACACAATCTGTAGATAAGGAGTATCATTAAATAGTTGCCATTTCCAGCAAACTAGGATCGATTGTAGTGAACAGGCTGGTGACTGCATTGAATTATCCATCTCACTCGCCCACACTTACCCTCCTTCACCCTTAAGTCGCGGTCTGGAGATATTTACTTGTGGTAATAAAGGTTCAGTAACTATAATTCGAAGCTGTAGAAACTGTGAAATTTAACATTTTACTTTATTAGCTTTGCAACTGGGAATATATATGAAATTCAGGATAAGAAATCAAACAATGAGAATGTAGGGGTGGGGAAATAAGCCCTGCATTCAGTTGTATCATGGAGAGGAAATCAATCTGTTAATGGTTGAAATACATTTAGAAAAATCGGGGAAGGTTGAATTTTGACCTCCAAAAAAGCCAAGGGCCTAGACCAAAATTTGGGTCGGAACTCAAGTTTCGAGGATTTAATCCAAACTTCGTTCTAAAGTTGTAACTTAACTTTGGGAAACTTTATTACCTAAGGGTTAAGTAATAAGCATTTAACCAGAATCATCAAGAATGAGTACGCATGCAGTACGATTCAATGAAGGGCGCCCTATGCATTAACACGACAGCCCGCAAACCCACTACGAATGCTCGATGATCTGTTACGAATACGTACGTATGCAGTATACGATGTGAGTACGAATGCAGTACGAACCTGTTACGCTGTGACACGACCCCCCCCCCTCCCCGGAGGCCACGCGAACCTATATAAAGACGGTCGAGCGAGGCTCTTCATTTCATGGAAGAAACACGAATATTTTAATCTTGTCGATTCGTGTTTCTTCTATGGAATGTACAACATACGATGGTCTTCGCGTTTGAGGTACTAATTAGAATATAACAAAGGTTCATTATGCTAAACTGGAAAGTATGAACATTAAATGTGTAATGGAACGTGTTGACTTGTAAACTTATCAGTGTGTTTATCGAAGCAAGTGCAATGTACCGGGTACATTTATTGTAGACTTCACTGAATTATTAACGAAATATATAGTCATCTGGATCTTTGAAGCGAGAACCGAATTGAGCGTGACATGCGCAGTGATTTCTTTCATACCACTTTGCGTATCGCGTATCGCGACTTCGCGTATCGCCTATCGCGACTTCGTGTATCGCCTATCGCGACTTCGCGTATCGCCTATCGCCTATCGCGACTTCGCGTATCGCGTATCGCGACTTCGCGTATCGCCTATCGCGACTTCGTGTATCGCCTATCGCGACTTCGCGTATCGCCTATCGCGACTTCGCGTATCGCGTATCGCGACTTCGCGTATCGCGTATCGCGACTTCGTGTATCGCCTATCGCGACTTCGCGTATCGCCTATCGCGACTTCGCGTATCGCCTATCGCGACTTCGCGTATCGCCTATCGCGTATCGCGACTTCGCGTATCGCCTATCGCGACTTCGCGTATCGCCTATCGCGACTTCGTGTATCGCCTATCGCGACTTCGCGTATCGCCTATCGCGACTTCGTGTATCGCCTATCGCGACTTCGCGTATCGCCTATCGCGTATCGCGACTTCGCGTATCGCGTATCGCGACTTCGCGTATCGCGTATCGCGACTTCGCACTATCGCTTCGCGACTTCGCATTATCGCTTCGCGTCTTCGCGTTATCGCTTCGCGTCTTCGCGTTATCGCTTCGCGTCTTCGCGTTATCGCTTCGCGTCTTCGCGTTATCTTCGCGTTATCGCTTCGCGTCTTCGCAATATCGCTTCGCGTCTTCGCAGTATCGCTTCGCGACTTCGCATATCGCTTCGCGACTTCGCATTATCGCTTCGCGACTTCGCATTATCGCTTCGCGACTTCGTACTATCGCGACTTCGCCCCATACTTCTTGAGGGCGAAGTGCGATGGCCCCTCTCGGCCATCATAGGCTTGGGCGACAACTTCCCACTAAAAAGGCACCCAGGAGGGTCAGACCTAGTGAAGATGAGCCCGTAGAGACGAATGCCACTGGTGATACGATCACAGAGAGCCTAGATAGCCAGTCCCTAGCATTACTGTTGCCTGTACGCCTGACGACATCGAACATTTTCTGGAAGATGCAGTGGATGTTCCTAGCGATCTGTTACAGGACGCCCATGCAGTGAGTGACATCTATCGGCGCCAATGGTCCATGATACGGCACTGTTTTCACCGTGATCGCCCTATTCCAGATATCTACAATTTCCCACTGACCGACCTCACCCGTCTACGAAGCTAAGTGAAAGCCATTTTTAATGACCAAGCTACGGTCTTCAAATTGAATGTCGCTTTCGGGTACATCTTACGCCACAAAGAGACGGGCCAGTTACGGTATTATTATGCCAGTAATAACAGCCATGTGTTTGGCCAGCCGTTCATCATCAATAACCGGGCGTCGCTAGAGACGATGCTGGAGAAACTGGACACCGTGGATCCCTTGATATGGTCACATTGTCAACGCCCCAACACACAATGGGTCGTAGAGAGGGTGACCAATGTTACGTTCTTCGTTACCAAGCTGACCGACCACCCCCATCGGCTGAATGCGTCACCCTTGCACTGATGCTGATCGTTGACTTGAGCTCAGTAAACACTTGTACCTAATGTGACGGTGCGTTAAATAATAAAACATGGTGTTTGATATTTCAATTTGTTTTGCTATGAACATACTAAACATACACAGGGCGGCTCCCCCAGGCTGGGGTATGATGTAACATTGGGGATAATAAACTGTATAAACATTGCTGAACTTGTTGTTATTCACGACAACCGCTATCCGCTATACTTGGATGAAATATATACCCCGATGTGATATAGTGCTCTTGCACACTTCCGGATAACCCGCGCGCGCGCACTCGGTCGGATAATCCGCGCACTGCGGCCGGGCCGGGCCGGGAAAAACTCGGATGTTGAAGCGGTCCCGGATGTTCTAGTACATGCATTCCATACGTCTAAGGTCGAAGGAAATATTAGAACTCTTTTGTGTTCGGAGGTCATTCTTAAAACCGGAAGTGACGTGACACACGACCCACCAAACCACGTGACCTACGCAGCAGAATGTTGAAAACGAACGACATACTAGTCCAGGCGGATGCTCCCTCACATATGCTTCACATTAGTACCTCACTCGACTCCATCGGACCATTAGTGGCCCACTTCGACCCCAAAACGTCTAATTCCATACCCTTTTCCCACAATTCCCTGTCTGCGCATGTGCAGAATGTCGAAAACGAACGAAACATTAGTCCAGGCAGATGCTTCCTCACGAGAGCTTCAAAATAAGACCTCGTACGACACCATAGGATCATTAGGGGCTCACCTAGACCCCAAAACGTCTATTTCCACACCCTTTTCCCACAATTCCCTGTCTGCGCATGCGCAGAATGTCGACAACGAACGACACACTAGTCCAGGTGGATCCTCTCCCACGAATGCTTCACATTGATACCTCACTCGATCCAATCAGCCCACTTTTGACCCACCTAGACCCCAAAACGTCTATTTCCATAACTTTTCTCTACTGCGTATGCGCAGAATGACGTCAGTTCCACGTCACACCTAGCCCATCGGATACTCCCTCACGTATGCTTCATATTGATACCTCACTCGACCCAATCGGTCCAATAGCGGTCCCTACAGATTGCCGAACATTCTCACGAAAACCCACGTATTTGGGACAACTTTCGGTCCGCGGAGGCAGACCGCATCACCGCCAGACCGCATCACCACGGAGGAATATATCCTCAGGTCACGCCCCATTCATCCAGACCGGAAGTGACGTCATACCTGCGCACAAGACTCCTGCGCACACCGCCCCATGACCGCCCCATTTTTTTGACGAGCCATTAGCTTTAAATACTCTTTCTATACTACTCCGGTTATTACGCGAAATGACCAATCAAACAGTGTAGTTTCTATCTATGCAGTTTCGTCAATAGTGTCATTATACATTTCAAATATGTCATAAATAACACCATTAAGGTACCATATTAAAACAAACACAAACGAAATATTTTTGATGAGAGTAGTTATACAAAATCTACAGAGCGATAACGCGGCTCAGCAACATAATGGCGGATTTCTCAACGAAAAAAATGAGAGTGGATGGGCGGGTTAGTTATCTATGACTAAAACCTGAAAATAGAACCGGTACCTTCTTTTCTACACTTTTTTTGACGACGGTGGGACATTCCGACAGCCCTTTAGTGAACGGTTTATGCTATAGAAGCCAGGAGATTGATGAACAATGCTCGAAATACATACTCGTTGAGGTAATTCAACCAGAGGCACAGTAGGTGCGTGCCCTGGAGGAGGGAGAATGATTTTACGTGAATGGGTCATTCTTACACACAAAATGGTGAATTCGTCAAATTGCCCTATATTTGAAGAGCAATTGGCAATTAATGCACGGTGAATAAATGTTTACCGCGGCACTTGTGTCGGGATCAAAGTCGGGTATTGTCAGATCGTCATCCTCCAAATCAAGTATTTCCGTCTCCCTTTTCTTCTGGCATCTACTTTGATAAACGAAGGAGACATCTTGGTCGATACCGTTGATAAGACTACAGCCAAAACGAGGTGTATTGAAGGAGCACCGCATCTCTTGAGTGGGCAACCCATCCCATGTCTGCCGGGCACCAGTCAATTTACAAGCGCAATAAGACTCTTGATTTGTCACTTCTGGTACCGGTATTGGTGGGTTTGTAGGTGTATGTGTGGGCACGCCATAAAACAGATAGTCTGCTGGCTGTACGCTGAAATAACATAAACACAATTTGGAAAATGCATGAGACAAACGAAAGAAAACTTGTATTTACTGAGAAATCAAACAGTTAATCTCTAGGTTCAAGTACTAAGATGACGTAAAAGATTGGAATATCCCGACTCGCTCACAATAGGGCTAAAAATTTTTAGACTGTTCATTTTTATTAGTCGTCTACTTTGGAGCTTGTCAAATATCAGTGTTTAACTCTGATAAATTTTCACCTTTGTACCATTGAGCATGAATACATTATGACGTCTCCTTATGTAATTGAGGCCTAGTTCGGAGGCTAAGAATGTC
>JAVTVY010006954.1:0-41351 GCA_036873755.1 Hanleya hanleyi
GATGATCATTCTTAGTTGGTTAATTTTAATTACGAATTGGAATTTCAGTTTTTTAAATGAAATTTCAGTTTTAATTTTGATCAAGATTAAAGTAAAATTATTTTTAAATACTTGAATTTAAATTTGAATATAATTTTAACTCGAAATTAAAATTTAATAGTCGGAAAAAAGTTTGAAGAAAACATTTCATATGGAATGAAGTCCAGAACTAATGTTTTGAGTTCAGCTTAATCAGTTCCTAATCTGAAGCTAGAGTATGTTTCAATTTAAACTTTCAAAGTTTACATTCAAAATTAATAATGAACTTTTCGAAAATTCCTGAAACTTCAGTATGTTTTATAAACTAGACATCCTCCGATAATACCTAAAAAAATTCACACCAGAGATAGGCCTCCACATTTTTTAATATTTATTTATGACGATTTATTTGTATTTCCACATTTTAATGACATGGGAACCGTACCCTAGTTACAGACGAGGGGGAGCTTATATATTTTTGCTATCCCTAAGGCTAGAGTGATGAAAATTACCACACTATATCTGTGGGTCAAGCTCTACTAGAAAATGTGAAAACAAAACAAAGAAACAAACGAGAGATCCTGAAGGATCTTGGCGCCCACCATTGTCCGATAATTGTAAGCTAATGACTAGAGGATCTTTTTGTCCATTGTTACTAAGAACAGACGATTGATTTGTAATTTTGTTTACAGAATTTCGAATCTGAGTGAAAAAGACGGAAAAAGGCCACTGAAAAACACCAAGATATAATCTAAGTTTCAGGAGTTTCAAGATTTCTAGAAACTTTACTTATGTCGGTTGTTATAATACAAGAGAAATGAGCAAAGTTAGTCTGAAAGTGAATGTACATGTACGGAGGATCCTTCGCCTTTGTTTTGTAGTATTTTTTTATTTATTTTTTTGCACGTGTCATCATTGGGTACTGGAAGCGAAGACCAATCTCTTTGACACTTTGGCATGAGCTATGAAACATACTTAAGATTTTATAATTAGGAACGAATGTTAATTCTGTTCTGTTTATTGGGCTATTTTGAGATATCTCTTTTAAGATACCATGCTCGAAAATAGTAAGATGGTACAATGCTTAATGCTGAAGGGATCCGGTCCGCGCAGTAATGTTGAAACTTCAAAAGTGCCTGGATCCTGATTATCTCCCTTGGATCGAAACATGCAGTAGTCTACAGTTGTCGAGTTGTGACGTTGAGTCACAAGAGTGACATCCCTTCATGTAGCCGACCCGCCGGCAGATGAAAGGGTGGAGCAGTTCACTTGCTACTGAATGGACTAAAGAAAGCTGATTTAAAATTTGAAGAAATACATTTTAATTCCGAATTATTTGAACTCCTTGATATGGAAGGTGAAGGTACGGATATTCTCTATAGTCAATATATAGAATATGCCCCACCGTTTGATCCGCCGACTCTTGCGATGCAACGTCAGATCTCGAGAATACCAAATTAATTTGGAGCGTAACTTGGATTTTCGAATCGGACCAAAAAAGGTATCTTGCACTACTAGGCCCCATGTGGGACCTGTGTACCAAATTTCAGAAAGAGCCATGAAATATTTTCCAAGAATTCACGGTAACAATGTTTCGAGGGGAAATTCAAGATGGCCGCCTTGTGGCCATATTGGATTTTCGATTCGGACCGAAAAAGGTACCTTGCACAACCAGACCATAAGGGGAACCTGTGTACCAAATTTGAGAAAGATCCATGCAGTTGTTCCTGAGAAATCGCGATAAGGTTTTATGGGAAATCCAAGATGACTGCCTGGTGGCCATATTGGATTTCGGAATCAGACCAAAAAAGGTTTCTTGCACAACTAGACCCCAAGGGGAACCTGTGTACCAAATTTGAGAAAGATCCATGCAGTAGTTCCTGAGAAATCGCGATAACAAGGTTTCATGGGGAAATCCAAGATGGCTGCCTGGTGGCTATATTGGATTTTCGAATCGAACCAAAAAAGGTTTCTTGCACAACTAGACCCCAAGGGGAACCTGCGTAACAAATTTGAGAAAGATCCATGCAGTAGTTCCTGAGAAATCGCGATAACAAGGTTTCATTGGGAAATCCAAGATGGCTGCCTGGTGGCCATATTGGATTTTCGAATCGGACCAGAAAAGGTATCTTGCTCAACTAGACCCCATGTGGGACCTGTGTACCAAATTTGAGAAAGATCCATGCAGTAGTTCCTAAGAAAACGCGATAACAAGGTTTCATGAGCAAATCCAAGATGGCTGCTTGGTGGCCATATTGGATTTTCGAATCGGACCAGAAAAGGTTTCTTGCACAACTAGACCCCAAGGGGAACCTGTGTACCAAATTTGAGAAAGATCCATGCAGTAGTTCCTGAGAAATCACGATAACAAGGTTTCATGGGGAAATCCAAAATGGCTGCCTGGTGGACATATTGGATTTCGGAATCAGACCAAATAAGGTTTCTTGCACAACTAGACTCCAAGGGGAACCTGTGTACCAAATTTGAGAAAGATCCATGCAATAGTTCCTGAGAAATCGCGATAACAAGGTTTCATGGGGAAATCCAAGATGGCTGCCTGGTGGCCATATTGGATTTCGGAATCGGACCAAAGAAGGTTTCTTGCACAACGAAATCCCAAGGGGAACCCGTGTACCAAATTTGACAAAGATCCATGCAGTAGTTCCTGAGAAATCACAATAACAAGGTTTCATGAGGAAATCCAAGATGGCTGCCTGGTGGCCATTTTGGATTTTCGAATCGGACCAAAAAAGGTTTCTTGCACAACTAGACCCCAAGGGGAACCTGTGTACCAAATTTGAGAAAGATCCATGCAGTAGTTCCTGAGAAATCGCGATAACAAGATTTCATGGGGAAATCCAAGATGGCTGCCTGGTGGCCATATTGGATTTCGGAATCGGACCAAAGATGGTTTCTTGCACAACGAGATCCCAAGGGGAACCTGTGTACCAAATTTGAGAAAGATCCATGTAGTAGTTCCTGAGAAATCACGATAACAAGGTTTCATGGGGAAATCCAAGATGGCTGCCTGGTGGCCATTTTGGATTTTCGAATCGGACCAAAAAAAGTTTCTTGCACAACTAGACCCCAAGGGGAACCTGTGTACCAAATTTGAGAAAGATCCATGCAATAGTTCCTGAGAAATCACGATAACAAGGTTTCATGGGGGAATCCAAGATGGCTGCCTGGTGGCCATATTGGATTTCGTAATCGGACCAAAAAAGGTTTCTTGCACAACTAGACCCCAAGGGGAACCTGTGTACCAAATTTGAGAAAGATCCATACAGTAGTTCCTGAGAAATCGCGATAACAAGAATTGTTTACGGACGGACGGACTGACGGACGGACTGACGGACGGACTGACGGACGACGGACGACGGACGACGGACCACGGACGAAAAGCGATTTGAACAGCCCACCATCTGGTGATGGTGGGCTAAAAAGATAGCCTTCTCCTATATTGTAACTTGTTTCATCAGATTAATATTTTATTTTCTGGAAACCATGAAGAATTTCGATTAACCTTATACAAGCGGGGCGCGGCCGCGAAGAGGCCGCTTGAGAAGCAAGCAAGGTATTGAGTAGACATGCGAATATGGGACAAAACATAGGCAAAATTTATGAAAACCCAGCAAAAACAACAAAAATGCAGAACTAATTTTTGAGTTCACCTCAATGTAAAATCAGTTCAAAGGTGTCCCTAACCTGAAGCTAGGGAGAGTATGTTCCAATTTAAACCTTCAAAGTTTACATTCAAAATTATAATGAACTTTTAGAAAATTCCTGAAACTTCAGTATGTTTTATAAACTAGACATCCTCCGATAATACCAAAAATTTTCACACCAGAGATAGGCCTACATATTTTTTAAAATTTATTTATGGCAATTTATTTTTTGTATTTCCACATTTTAATGACATGGGAACCGTACCCCAGTTGCAGACAAGGGGGAGCCCGCCCCCCTCTATATATTTTTGCTATCCCTGAGGCTAGAGTCCTGAAAATTACCACAATATATCTGTGGGCCACCCAAGCTTTACTAGAAAATGTGAAAACAAAACAAAGAAAAAAACAAGGTGGCCACAATGATGACGTCACAGTGACGTCATTTTCAAAACATATTTTTAGACGATTTTCGGTCATGTTACCCCCCCCCCCCCAATGCCATTCCCCATTATAGACACAAATGAATTTTAAATATCAATACCCAATATGGTTAATTATGGTTTTCATGTCTTCTTTATCTATAATTTTATAGATTATAATCATAGCCATTACAAGGTTGTTTCTGTCCATTATAGTATAATAGCTCTCTTCCATTAATATTTTAGCATTCAAAATTATTCATTAAAGTATGTAATTATAATCATTCTATTAATTCCTTAAATTAATTAAAAATGTAAAAAGAACAATATCTCAATGTTGAGAACAGCTACAATATGAAATGATTTAGTCGATTGGTTTTACAGTTGCACATTTAACTATTTTAACATATCTGGTAAATCTATTGGCTGTAAATGTTTGTAACTATTGTTTCCATTTGGCAGTTAAATAGTAGTAGTTTCGTCTTTGTATACAGATCTGTCTATTAATCAAGATATATTCACTTCAGTCTCAACTTTTGAACATGTCCATTACAAGGACATTTAGTTTGGTTGAGTGGAACCTACTTCCCCAAGGTTTTATATATTGTGTGTACAATCAAATTAGAATTGAACAGAATTCCTTCAGTAATAAGACTAATTGTGACAGTATATATGGGACATAGATTTTATGTCCGATAATTAGAGGAACAGGATTATTCTTATTAATAAGCTGCCTTATGACAGAATATAACATCATGGCCACCTGGAACAGTGACAGGAAATCATAGCTAGGACCAGATAGAATTTGGACAATTAAATATTTGATCCAGTCTAAGTAAAATTAAATCCTATCTGCTCCCCAATTTGGATATGTCGCCTACATAGTGACATATACGATTGGGGAGCATGGATAGGATATAAATTATGTCATATTTATGATACAGGCTAAGTTGACAAATTCTAGACAACAACAATACCACATGGATTTTAATGCTGTAAAGTTCTACAGGAACTGACTTTCAAACAAGCCATCGGTTTTGATGTAAGCATGTGCATGAAATATGTGTTCACAGTGTAAAATACTATACGAAACGTGGACTCAATCTGCCCATATCTGTTTCTGTGATGGATATGGGCAGATCAAATCAATGGAACCCTAAAAAGTACAAAAGTACTTTAGATTTCATCCATTTCAAATATTAGCTCTGTATGAAACAAGAAATTATGGGAATGAGTAGACTAGTGGAAAACTTGATATGAATAGGCAAAGCCAGAAACGAGAGGAGAAGTAGGCCTATTTCTCCGCTCGCTTCTAGGCTTTGCCTATTCATATTAGTTCATAATACAGTAGTAGTATTCATTTTTGACCTCTAATATCAACATATATCAAATTTCTCATGACTTGCTTGAAAGTTCCAACACATCGCGAGTTGCAACAACAACAGCGAGACACACAGACACACGCAAAGTGCCACCTGCAGGGAAGACAACTCCTGTGGGAATATCCGTGTTACTATGTTTTAGAAACTGAATATTTTCTATAACTTATTCCAATTTAAGGACATTATTTCATAGAAAAACAAAAACGATATTTTTGAAGGATAGTGGAATAATTTTACTAAGTTGAGTTATTTAGATTTCATATTTTTATTTGTTTAAAAAAACAAAACAAAAAAAAACACTGAATTTGTTTTCACTCACGAGAAAGACAAGTCAATATTGTGCTGCCAAGACCAGTTAAATGTGCTTAGAATATTTACAATGTACGTATAGGTCACAAAGACAAGTATTCAATAACAGATTCAGAATGATAAATTTACAAACAAAATGCTAGATTCTTGAAACCAGCTGTTCTGAATTAAGTGTTCGTGGTAAATCTTCAAGGACGTAGAATGGCATATATTCAATACTAAATTTTCGTTGGTGGGGTTATCTTTTTGGTATATTTAATTTTTGAGTATATATGTAGGCCTAGGCCTACAGTACATGTATGAATTTAATCAGACTGCTGGGTGAATGAGCTACAGTTTAGGTACCGGTACAAAAACTCTAAATGAAATGATTTTCCATATATATAGGTATGTTGAAGGTACTGTGTCTTTGCTTTCACATTCTCGTGTTTTAATGGGTACATATCGGGCATACCTGGACATTAATTATTTTACTCTGGGTACATAAAAGGTACATGATGATTATTATTTTATATGAGGTACCATTTAGGTACTAAAACTCTGAATGAAATGATTTTCCATAGGTATGTTTGAGGTACAGTTTCTTTGTTTTTATATTCCCATGTTTTAAGGGGTACATATTGGGTATACATTGATATTAATTTTTTTGCTTGGGGTACATAAAAGGTACATTCTGATTATTATTTTTATAGGGGAAAAATATCAAATACAATTTAGGTACTTTCAAGGTACATCAATAAAATATCTAAGTCCTGGAAAAGTACACTTTAAGTACACAAAGTCATTTTCAAACTCTTCAAAGTATTCATTAGATACACATTTGGTATATCATAGGTATAGCTCAATTCGGTAAGGGATATTATTGCATTTATACGATTATTCAGTACATTGGAGAAGATGTGAAGGGTTGTTCGATTAATTGGACTTGCCAACGCCTTGTTTTTGACATAATCTTTGTAGCGCGAACTTATTCGGCAAGCATTTCCGCCATGAGTTTTCCATCAAAGCGAACGGCAAATGTCCTGCAAATAGGACAAGATGTAAACAAAATAGCCCCTTTCATAGATGAAGGAAGAAGACATCGGTAAGGCTCACACGGCGAAAGATAGCCTGTCTGAAATTGTAGTTTACAGGCCGCTTTCCATACGGGTTTCACGGCCCACTATGCTTTATTTGAACCGTTTTATTCTTATTGGTATTACATTTCTGTGTTGATATCTTTACAAGTACTACATTTTAAAACAATAACAAATACAGAATAAAAAAAATCAAAACGTGTAAATAATATCTGTAATACATGTTTCTCGAATCAGTTGAGTCATTTCATTGTTTTTCGGTTCATAGATTGTTCAGTAATGTATATGCGCGTTCGCGTGGTTGATTACTTTGTCTTGTACTCATCTGCTCACAAAGTCGTCCAGAAAAAACTGGTAGACATTTGACGGGTCTCTTCAGAAATCTGTCCCTGAAACAGTGCTAGCTGTGTATCAGAGTACAGGATAGCCGATCACTGCAAGAAGATTTAATAGTTTCGGGTTTGACTGGCAATACAGTCGCGAGACGGCACACGGGGCCGCACTGCGGGACCTCTCACTTGCGCTAAACGGTCTATTCATTGGGAAATTTCAAAGGCTTGCCGAAACCCGAATCTTTTGTTCATAGATTCGGGTCTCGAGAGACATAATTCTAGCGGGCGTGCCCCCGACATGAATATTACAAAGAATAAAGAAATATCTACTCACCATGCTAGGGCTTTGTACTATAGTACTACCTCTGATACTGCTGTACAATATGGGGTTCTGGCTCCAGAGTCATTAGACTGCATTCTTCACCTTCAGAAGCATGTAACCAGAATATATTGAATGCGAACTATATAATACCCCAAGTCAAGAAATGTAAGAAGCTACAATGGATGACTTTTTATGACCGAATTACTTACCACAAAGCAGTTCTTATGTTCAAATCACAGCATAACTTATCACCAACTCAGCTCTGTAAACAATTTATTCCATCTGCAACTGTTTATCAAAAAGCTGTATGATCCACCATCGTGATATAACTGAAATAGTGTTGAAAGCGATGTTAAATCCTATTCACTCACTCACTCCACCATGTCTAATAATCTTGTCCCGAAATCCAAAATTGAAGCATATATAAACATTCCCTTTAATATTTTGGTGAGATTTTATAGAAATCGGCTACTGCAGCCATAATATTAAATTCGCATTGAATTTAAGAATTTCCAAGAGACAAATGGAGGTTCATAGTAGACTAATTGGTATCACACTACATAATTGTATTTTTGATTTTTGCCCTTTTCTGTTATGTCATAATATGTGTCTTGTGCGCATAAGTGAGTTAGAGAGGAACTCCATGAAGATTGGTCTTGTACTAATTGAATCTCCTCTGTGAATAAAGTTATTAGTATTATTTTATTATTATTACATGTATATTATGGTTGTACAGATCTGCGGCCCATGTAAACTGTACAATGTCCCCGATTTGGAGAATTGTTCTGCAAAAATTTCACCCAGACCCAGTGAAATGCGTGTAACAATCATTCTCAACTGAATTTAAATGCCCCGTTGAAAAGACTTTTCACTAGTGTATTTTCACATAGGTGAGCAGTCTAGTATATACAGCAGATAAAAGTTTCATGTATCGGCTAAAGACAACATGTTTATGCAAGATCCGTAATGATACATGATTTGGTACCTGAAGAATTGCCTATTGACATTTGAAAGCATTGATGATTATTCGATTTGATAACAAAGGAGAGCAACTCCAGTTGAAGCTCCAACCCGTCTCTGGCTAGCGAAAACTACCATGGTCACTTCATGAGCTATATATGTGATGGCTAGAGAAGATGGCCATACATGTACTACACACAAATAATCTTCTTCATTTATCATGTTTATGGAACAGACGTTACTGTGATTCATTGAGCTAGATATGCTAATATAACAACATGGCTGTGCATGGCTATGGCAAAGGGTTGGCGCAGCATTGACAACAAAAATCTCTCCTTGAAAATAAATAGGTCTGCTCGTATCAGTGCGGAAACTGCATTTCTACTGTCATGAATGTCACATTGACTGATTTAGCAGATGACCATACACAAATCTTTCTATTGCAAGTGTGGGTACCAGCAGTACATGTTCAGGATGCCAAAGGGATAGCTAGGACATTAACACTAGACCAATGGGATCAAGTGTGACAGATCATTCCAATATTTCTGAGCCGGAAAAATTACTTACTGTGCTGTGTGGACAATTTATCTAAATTAACATGAAATGTAGAACACTTGACATGTCACCTTTCAAACGGTCTCAGTGATGAATCCTAGAGGTTACAGTGTGCTTTCTTTTCTCTTCAAGGTTATTTGTGGTCAGGACCACAGTTTCTTTCTCACTCAAGGGGGACAACTTTACAGCTGTGGTCTGGGGGCTGATGGACAAACAGGTGAGAGATCGCTTTAACATGTGCAGGAATTCATTGTAATTGCCAAGTTCCTAATTCCTATAATACTGCTGCTTTCACGCTCTCAATCAGTAGTACTTATCACCATATAATGTGCTTCATATATTGGAAAGTGAGAAGGGTTTTTGTAACCCCCCATTTTATGAAAGACCAATATACTTACCTTGTGCATAATAATTAATATTATGCAATATTGTTGGGGTGATTCTAAACCTCTTATACCAAATTGCCAGAAAAAATGAACACCCCCCTCCAGGGCCTCTATCAACTCCAGTGACCGTGACCGCTCTAAATTCCCTCCAAGTTAGCGGATCAAAACAAGAACATTTATGTACCTCCCCCAGTCTTTGATTAACAGTGTGGGTGGGAGGTGGGACCGCAAGGTAAGTATAAGGGTCTTTCATAAAATGGGGGGTTACAATAACCCTTCTCATTTTATATCAAGACACCTTATATTTACCTTTTGCATAATGATTAATATTATGCAATACTGATGGGGAACCCTAGAATTTGTGGGAACCCCAACGGGCTGGCTAATCAAAGACAAAAGGTAGATACCTGCATCAATATTGAGAGCGTAAAAGCCGTCATTGATATGTAACCCAGGCCTCTCTGTTACCTGATAACTCAAGGGGGGCACCACCCTGGTGAAAGTCCGAGCTATCTTTTGGTATACCTGTCGGGGGGGGGGGAAACCCTAATAAATTGAGCAAATATACAAAGGGTAAACAATAGCTGTGATGAATCTGAAACACTCACCTAATGTTTCTTGACTCCAGCTGAGGCCTTTTCCCTAGGGATGCATCAGCGCCGGACGGGTCCCTTTGGACAAGAGTGCTCGAAACGCACTTACTAACAGAAGATACCAGAATAGTGTGCGCGGCATTGCTCAGCCTTTTAGTGAGAGTAACCATCTCAATGTTAGCTGTCGACGTAGAAGGGTCCAGGATATAATACTTGATAAAAGTAGTCTCAGATCTCCACTGAGCAACGTCCATGATGTCACCAAGTGAAGCTCCCTTAAATAACGCTTCTGAAGTGGCTACCGCTCTGGTCTCATGAGCTTTGGTGAAAACAAATTCCTTAGTCTTGGCAGCTGCATAGACCATCTGAATGGTTTTCAACAATCCATCGAGCGAAGGTGTCTTTGGATGCCGGTTTGTGGAGAAACCATTTCAACTGATGACTGCTCTCATCTCCAAGAGATTGATATGCCTTTTCCTGTGCGGCCCACATTCCTTGTGCCAGGTTCTCGTCCAGATGCACTCCCCAGCCGTCCATAGAGGCATCCGTATATAGGACTAGACTCGATTCCGGCAGAGGATTCCCCCATGAGGAGGTTGTCCCGGTTCCGCCACCAGCCGAGGGCTGATAATAGATTCGAGTCAATCAGGATTGGTTGGTTCAAATGACCCGTACTCCATTTCCAGAACGACATTAGATACATTTGTATGGATCTGCGTCGAAGTGGACCGTAGTTGACCACTTCTCCTGGACTGACCAGTCGACCCAGAAGTCGCAAGAACTCTCTCACCGGGAGAGCTCGACAGGTGAAGAACACCGCGAGCCAGGGCAGCCGACGAAGGCCGAACCCACCCGATCCGAAGATCAAACTGAACCCCCAGGTGTATGAATAACTGTGACGGGGTCAGTGCTGACTTGGGTACGTTAACCATGCAGCCGCTGAGAAGCGCATGAAATAGTGTCAACCTGATCACATAGGTGACTGCCGTTTCCGATAAGATAAGATAAGATTTATTTAGAGTCGATTTTTTATAACTACAACATTAGCTCACCGTGGAGCTATTGTCACCGACGGTCCCTTGACCAACCAATCATCGATGTAGGTGCTGATATCCACACCACACCTCTGTAGGACGTACGATAGGGCATCCACTACCCATGTGAAAACTCGAGGGGCAGATGTAATTCTGAACTGTAATGCTTGGAATTCTAATATCTTGCCGTCGATGGCGAACCATAGATACTTTTTGTAGTCTGAATGAATCGGTACGTGAAAGGACGCATCCTTCAAATCTATTGATGCGGCCCACATGCCGACCCATAGGCTGGCCCGTACAGATCAAAGAGTTTCCATCTTGAATCTCTCGATGCGAATGTAATGGTTGAGGGGCCAGTTGCCATCCCCCGGATTTCTTGGACACCAAAAACATCCTGGTGTAAAACCCCGGATCCGTTGCCGGAGCCTTCACCTCTACTACAACCACTTTGGGAAGGAGGGAAGCTACCTCGTCTCATATGATAGAAATCTGACAGGGGTCTCGAGGTAACGGGGTCCCCAGTGGGGTCCCTGTCAGCGGAGGAGAACGGTTTGGAGTGCTCCATGCCATTCGATATTCTTCGACGACGATCTGCCTTATCTGTGTGGTTATATCATCCAAGTTGCTGCATGAACCGGTACAATAAAAGCATACCTGAGATACAACACATATCACGAATCGTTAAGATTCTTGGTATGTGCTTTAGAATAGGTTAACCGGAAGACTATACTGTGCAGTCATGTGGCTCTGCCAGTATGTCGGCACCTCTTCCCACTTCCCTTATATGTGTTGTAATTACTAGGCTGTCTGCGCTGTGCCGATTCCACCAAGAGGTGAAGTGCGCTGGACGGCCTCTGACCAGCAGTTCCGGGCACCGACACAGAAGTGCCGAGTCTGGTGGGGTCCTCCCCCTCCAAACTCAAGCTGAGCTGGAGGTTGGTGTCCTGGGCAGTGGGGCAGCGCAGACTGACATGTCAGGTGTGCATCCCACCCTTACCAGCATGCTTAGAGGGGTTGCTAGACCCTTTCTTGCCCTTCCCCTTGCCACGGTAACCTCTTCTGGCTTTTTTGGGCTTCGGCAAGCTGGAGAAAGAATCAGCGGGCTTGGAAACGCTGGCTCTTGCACTTCCCCTTAGCAAGGGTGTGGTGTTGCTTGACCATGGACTTCAGCTTCTGAGAGTCAATATGACCTTCAGGAGCATAAGCTTTAAGTCCATTGGAGAACAACTCTTCATTACCGAGAGGTAAGCTCATGAGGTTCTGCACATGGCCTTTTGTGCCCAGTCGAGACTCGGCCAGGAAGAGTCTCCGTCGGGCAATCAGCACTTTGGCTATCACCCTAGTCAGAAGGTCCAACCCCGTTGCAGTAGTCAACTGCATACAATGGTAGAACTCTGGGGGTGCTTGAGGAACCGATAGCGGTTCTCCATCGCCAGCCGGAAGCACCACGGGTTTCAGAATCGCTTTCACATCCATGAAGTGCAACCGGGACACCGCATTGTCAGCCGTACGCTGCAGTGACGTGCGATGGGTGCGTCATGTGCAGCAGGTGGCTAAAGTTTCATAACCCGGCACGGGCCGAACACTCTGCCGCCTTGAGCTCTTTCTCAACTGACCGGCAAAACATATCGTTTGGATGTAGATCCTCCCGATCTACCTGTCGGGGAGATGGTGGACTGCCGTCCAACCTTCGAAGCCACTTCCATCCACTCGACTTCGGGCGGAGGGCCTCTGGGTGGTGCCGCACGCAAGGAACTCTTACCTTTTCCCTGCGGCCTCACCGATAGCACTTCGAAAGCCTGATCCATGAATGGATCTAGCCCTAACGAGGGCAGCTCAGGCCAGCGAGCAGGTGGCTGTCCTGTTAGCGATCGCTTTACAGGTTCTTGCTGCTTAGTGTTTGGAGGGACACCGCACACTTCGGCAGCATACGCTAGCAACCTAGTCCAAAAGGACATATTGCCGAGCGTAAAGAGCTGTGGACCTCCCGGCATCTTCTGTTGAATGGCAGCCCGCAGAAGAGCTGCATCGATGGTATCATATCCGAATCCTCTAGCAACCGGTCATCAAGAGAGCCAATGACGGAGCTGGATGAAGATCCTAGGTCACCCGTGGGGCGTGACCAGGAGGATTGGATATGTCCTCCGTCCAACGGGTAACCATCACGGCTGAGGCCGGATGTTCCCGGTTGAACGGAGGCACGATCGCGAGCACGGGCTAGCAACCTGGCATCGGAGCGATCGTGGCCACCGTACGATGCCACAACATGAACCCGTGGATCCATGTTGGCCCAGGGTTTCATACACGTCGTGTATTGACACCGGTATTCGGTGTCAAAACTCCCGTAAAAACTCAATTTTGCCACCAAAAAACTGAAGTCTGAGTGTTTTAGAAGGGAAAAACTGAAATTTTGGAAGAAAACTGAAGTCTCCAGAGGCCAATACTTCGTAATTTCGTAATTTATAATCGAAATATATTGCGGGCAAACAATCGGGACATGGGGAATACCAGAATAAACCGAATAAATAGGTCGGCATCTTCGGTCATTTCCGTGAACTTCGGTACCGCTAGGTTAAACTTCGTTTTGCCGAGCGCTAATTATTTATGTCCGTTTCCCGAACTGTTATCGGGGTCATGCCGTCGGTAACCCTTAAGCCTGTATTCATACTAAATGTATGCGGAGGTTTCCGAATTGCGTTGTGTGGCGGAAAAAAAAAATTGCAGGGAAAGTTTGACATGTGGGAATGATGAGCCCCCAAAGATGTCGAACTCTCCTTGGAATGGACAGGTAAATATCTGACCATCGCTGAATAGTATTTATGATAAAGGAGACGATGTAATCTTCGCATAGGGCATTTGTTTTCACTCAAAGTTGAACAATCTTGTCGTGTTGTTGTTGTAAAGAAACTGGCATGTACGCATTGTACGATGTTGAAACTGAAACCAAAGTTTGATTGTACCGTAGTTAATAAAGTTTGAATGGATAATTCAAAGACAGCGAACTGATTTAGCCACAATATAAACCTAGCTAGATCATTCTTTGATTTGAAGATACATAAAGAAGAGTTGAATTTTTTTTATACTGTCAAAACTTTTTTAAATTTAACGAGATGGTGCAAACATGGAGGTAAAATCGGATCCAATTTTTACCTCCATGGTGCAAACAAACCAAAACAACTGAAGTTGATTTTTGAAATTACTAGACTAGGCATCTATTTTCTGGCATTGAATTTAACTGATCTGTCTATTATCCTGAAACAAGTGTCCCACATTAGGGCAGCACAGAAACATTTCAAATGCCTGCCCCATCAACAAAAGTCTGGTGTACTGCATTTACAGGATTTAGGTCAAACGTTATGGGCAAATCCATTCTTTCAATAAGGGTGGTCAAGTCAAACTGTTGGCACTTATTTGCAGCCTTCAATAACCAAACATGGTAAACTTATGTATCTATCTGGAGTTCGCATGATCCTATCGAAAGTGAGCCAGCTGCCTATGCGCAATAGTTTACAAAATTGTGCGCCTTTTCAAACAGAATTCTCTAATTCATTTCATTTTTATGAGTTTATGGTCACCAAGGACTAGCTGCAGTTATGACAATTGCTGGTCTTCAGTCTGAAGTTGTACTGGACTTTTAATTTTAGTCTGAATATTTGCCAAATTTCACATCAAATTTATAATGTAAGATTTTGAAAGGGAAGTCTGGTCCAGATCCAAGTGGTTTTTAATTAGCGTAGCTGAAACGTTTCAAAACTTGCATACTTGAATTGGACATCATTTGCAAGCCAGGAACTGATACCTCGATTTCATTCAAAATTACCAAGTTTGTAATTTTAAAAATTAATTTGAATTGCCTTGTGTAATCTTGTCTTGTTGACATCCACAATGTGACATAAATGTGCTGAAAAATAGATGGTATCTTAGACCCTGGTAAATTAAGAACATAAAACTGAAGATGTTAAATTATCTGTTTGTTGCTTTATTTTCACAATTCAAATATATAGCAGTATTGACAGGCTCCATTGATGGTCGTATGAAAATTTGTTATATACATTACTTATGGCGGTTGCAAAATTAGAAATAAACTCAATAGAAGTCTGTCGGCCGGCGACAAAAAAGTAAAAATACTCAATTCAGGTGAAAAAAATATTGAATTTTCAGTATCCGGTGGCAAAAATTTGGACTTCTATGAAACCCTGTGGCCGTAGGTTGATCAACCTCAATCTCGACTGGGCTGGTGGACTTAGCCATCCCGTCAAGCGCAGTTGTGTCCCTATCCGTACCATCTCCCATCGGATCCCGAGAAGGGCTGGACGGTGTCTCACTATCGATTGGAGTCGTAGTAGCACATGACGGTTCGGAATGGACAACAAGAGTCTCAGACGGGCCGCGCGAAGTCTTGGCTCGCACCTTAGACTTGTGCGACAGCAGGCGGATTTTCCAACACGGCGCTCCTCAGACGGGGGACTACGAAGACTGGTGTACCAGTTGCGCTGCTAGCCGTCGCACCCTGGGACAAGCCCAAAGCACGATACAGGTATAAACCTTCTTACGGGTTGGGATACCACAGGAAGACCCGAACCGGAAGCTCCCGGGTTCATGGTCGGTAGTGCCGCCACGGACCGGGAACGTACTAACAGCCAGCGCTGAAAGACATCCTCAGGCCAGGCAGAGCACACCTCGCACCTATTCCCTTGCACTGCGAGCATTTCGAGCACTCATGCCCAATGGTATCCTTAGCCGACCATTGATGGCATTTGGAGCAACTGGTCGGGGACACTTTTCCAGATTTATCCAAGTCGGACATAATTCTGAAAAATATAGACATGATTAAATTAGTGCCAATTAATCATATCATACAGAGCTTATAACTACCCACAGTGCCAGCTCTGGGTTTACAGAACGATCCCACACAGGTGTAGTCCTCTCATAGTGTACTACGGACCTCGTGTATAGTAATACACAACATCATAGATGCCACTATGTGTACAGAAACGAGCTCAATCAAAGAAAGTCTCAGTTTCTTGGTATTATAACAAGAGATGGACCCCATCGTAACTGTCCATTCGTAAAAATCAAGCGTACAACACCGTAATGTGCAAACAATGAATAATGATTCATTGTATAGGTATTTATACAGCCCCACCAGTACTGGAATACCTCTGCAGCACTATATGTTGAACTACTATACATGTGCAAATGTATAGTCTGATAATTACGGTACACTATACATACAATCAAACTGTATATTGTATTGGAGCGAAAGAATGTTTGGAACGTGAAACATTCTAAACAGTATTTTATTTCCATAATATGCCAAAAAAATACCTCTCATCGTTCTACTAAAATACAAACAACAATGTGCTATTGTTGTGATTTTGTACACCATTCTTTGAAACGTTAACCAAAGTGCGAATATAAAGTACAGCGCTCAGACTATTAGAATAGCTGGCTGCATGTACATGTATTATCTTGCCAAGGTATACCCAACTACCTATAGAATATTCGCACAAAGAATCTACAGTAACAAAGAGGTTACGTAACTTCTCCAACAACGGACTCTGTGACGCCGACTCACTACCTCGAGAGAGGTGTGCTGCCGGTCAAAATGGATGCTTATAGCAACATGTCAACAAGAGTCCATTACTAGATCAGTAAAGCACAATGTAACCTATGATCGTAAAATCCAATTCAGAGTCGTGCCATAGCTTGTTGTGCCAACCTTGTCGTGCCAGACATTTAACACATTAACAAATGGTATACGATTTACATTAAAACAATGCATATCAGTAGCTGTTTTACTCGCCAAATGCGAGTAGATTTGTATTTTGGTGACCAGAAAAAATGCTACAGGTCGCAAATTGGCGACAAGCAAAACAGCATGGTGATGATTGTCTTTGTAACGAGAATAGATTATATGTGTTCTACAGCCCGGTGATTTCGTTGTCAAGGAAGTCCCCTCAATCTCCGTGCAGTGCACACAGGTTCGGAAACCCGTGTTTTCTATTCAAGCCGCATGCAGGTCGCCTGGTTTCCGATAATGCCATGTTACTGAGCCTCATTTTCGATTCTATCAAAGTTGACATTTCCGCCATTTTTAGCTGCATTCGGTGAAGATAGAATGGCACGGTCAAAGTTTGTAATAGCATTATTCTTCATCGCGTTTGTGATTCCTATAACTATGGCAAAGCAGTCCAATCTTGTGCAGTTTTTCACCAGCAAACGGTAACTATCAACTGTTAATCGGGAAGAAACCTATCAACAACAACCAAGTCAAAAAAGTTGCGTCGCAGTTTTCAGCAAAGCTGGGCAGAAAAAAAGACTGCTTGAAGTATAACGGTGGAAAACAACTCCTGTTTTGTGAACTTTGCAAATGTGATGCCGATAAAAAAACCCTTCTAATTTCGTAGATGTCACTTGACACACAAGTGACATCTATGAAATTAGATGTTTTTTTTATTAATCCTGTTAATCTGATTAAATTAAATCCTGTTAAATTTGATTAATTTGTTAATCTTGTAACAGCAGGATTACTTGTACATGTAAGTTACAGGTAAATCAAAATAAAAGACAACATTGAAACCAGTTGGTAATTTGATTTTTTTAATGTCTTTCGACTTTATTTCCTCTGATTTACACTGTGAATAATTGGCCCCCAGAAGTATAATTTGGCCCCTAGAAATTTCTGATCTGGGGGCCAATGGCTACTAGGTCATAATGAAACATTTCAACCCCTGTTATATATTATTCTCAATGCAGAGCAGACTAATCCCATAGTGAAAGCATAGACCCGATATGCTGTTTACAGAATGGCGAGCGCCAAACTGAGTGGTCCCAATACACTGAGGATTTCTACTGTACATACATTTATAACAATAAATACAGTGAAATGCGGTAAGGAATTCGGCATAATGAGAAAGTACATAAATGTAAAAACTCACAGACCAATACGGGAGGGAGGCTTGAGAGCCCGAGTAAATGCAATGAACATAATATATATCTCCTAGTATGAGGAGCACTTAGATTCACGTGTGGTTTGAGTCATGCTAGAAATCAAACAGGTCTTTAGCTTTTGGCGGGAATTTAGAGCGTTTGATGGAGGCCCTGGAGAGGGGTGTCCGTTTTTTCTGGCAATTTGGTATAAGAGGCTTAGAATCACCCCAACAGTATTGCATAATATTAATTATTATGCACAAGGTAAGTATAAGGTATCTTGATATAAAATACATCATTTACCAATCCTCCTTAATGTTTCCTGCTAAAATCTGTAATAATGTAAGCTTATTCAGGTTTCACACCCTCCTGGAAATTCCTGGAATTCAAATTCCATCCTGGAAAGTGCTTAAAAATTAGGATTATATCCTGGAAACTCCTGGAAAATAATATTTTGTAGTTTTAACGATTGCCAATATCTCTTTTCTATTGACACAATCATTTTGAACATTGTTTATCTACAATGTAAATGCCTCACTATTTGAGCAAATTTATAGTGACATACTTTGCATTATTATCAAATTGCTGTTACAAATTTGAGAAATGAAGTTTATTGCTCACTGGATACTCTAACTTTTTCTCCACATGGTATAAAGCCTGCTAAACATTAGAGCATTTTCACGAAGTTTCTTTCACAGCTTGTTTGATTTCAATGAAATTTCACTACAATGATCTTGAAGGATAGGCAATTTGCTGAAAAGGTTTTGCTGTAGCGGACTTGACAACAAAGACACGTTTTTTGCTTCTCAAATTTTTTTTACTCCTCAGCCCTACGGGCCCAGGAGTATTTTTGTGGCCCTGGGGATGTGTCTGTCCGTCTGTCCGAGCCGTATCTCGATAACTATTTCTAGGAAGTTCATGAAACTTACAGGTTATGATCCTTTTATTTTTTACTTGTGCCTTTGAGACTTTCAGGTTTAGCCGGTCGTTAAGTATTTTTTTACATTTTTTTTTATTTTTCTACCTTTTTCCAGTCTCCTAAAAACGGATCTACAAGTATGCATACATTAGCCCTACTTTTATACTGATTTACATACTCTTACTAGCTTGTAGCCAATCAAGAGCTCCATAGTAAAGTTGTATTTCAGTGAATGACTGGTCATTGGTTTGGTCTAGAAGTCTATATTCCTCTGCATATTCAGTAGTACGGTATTGCCAGACTAATTGTCGTATCCCTACGCTGTTGAGAAAAAAATAGTCTGACATTAAAACTGTGAAAATCAACTTGTTATTTCATCTAAAAGTTCTCAGAATGGATTTGAACGATAATAAATGCCTGTTTTATCGGAAAAGGGCAACTTGTACTTTGTCTTGTAACAGAATTGTAGGAACCTTCTGTCAAAAACGAAAGTAGTCAAAAACGAAAGTAGTGCCTATGTGTTTGTGCTTCCTGCCAACACATCCGATGATGGAGTTGAGTTTTCAGTTGTAAAATGAACTGTGGTCGTCGGCCAGGTACAAGCGGTGTCTCGCATAACAAGTCCTCTAAAATATACTTCATGGAAGATAGCGAAAGGTATGGCCAACCCAATAAATCAACGCAAACATCGTTGTTGTTGTTGTTGTTGCACTGACGCTAATGCCTGACCAACGGAGATTCATCAGGGGAGTTTCTATCTCAGATAATTTATGATGGGATGTGATTTTCGGCTATCGGAGCCAGTTTTTCTTAGAGAAGTGAAATTCTCCACAGTATCTGTATGTAATTTGTGCATTTTTATTCTGAAATTTGAAGGAAATCTGTTCAGGATCAAAAAAAATCTCCAATACCTCACGTGGGTTTTTTGTTTTTTTTCGAAGCACAATAACGTTGGGCTTGCAATGTTGTAACATTGTGACTAGGCACTATGAAAATAACATGTGAGGTATTGGAGGTTTGTTTTGATTCTGAATAGATTTCCTTCGAATTTCAGAATAAAAATGCACAAATTACATACAGATACTGTGGAGAATTTCACTTCTCTGAGATGAACTGGCTCCGATATTTAGCCGAAAATCCCATCCCATCGTGATACGGCTCAGTAACTCTAGCCGGTTGTACAGACGAGTCGCAAGTTCCGACCCACCAAAGTGAAATTTGCATCTGTTTCAGAAGGAAAGGGTTTGATTGGCATATTCATTATTTTGATCGCCGTACAATTGTCCATAGCCTTTATTACCGCTCGGGCGGTATTGTCGTCATCAGCGTCGTCTGTCCGTCTGTCTGTCCGTCTGTCTGTCTGTCCATCTTTCTTGTGAACACGATATCTCAAGAAGAATTATAGCCAGGCATTGTGAATTCATACCACATATGTATTGGGTGAAGGGTCAGAAGCCTATTAAAAATGACTGACCTTGATCTATTTTATCAAGGTCAAATTCTAGTATTTGCTATATTTTTGGAAGAATTAAAGCTAGGGTCTCCAAATTCATATTATATATGCAACTCATGATTGACTAGAAGCTTATTCCAGTTGACTGACCTTGACCTATTTTTTATAGGTCATTTACTGTTTATTATGATATAACATGAAGAAATAAAGCTAGACTTTCCAAATTAATGCTATGCATACATCTGGCGAAGGTCCAGAGGTGTACTGAAGATGACTGACCTTGACCTATTTTATCAAGGTCAAATTATAGTATTTGCCATGTTTTATGAAGGATTGAAGCTATGGCCTCCAAATTCATATTACTTATGTAACTGGTGATTGACTAGAAGTCCATCCAATTTGACTGACCTTGACCTATTTTTTCAAGGTCATATACTGTTTATTATGGTCAAACATAAAGAAATATATCTGGGCTTCCCAAATTAATATTATGTATACATCTGGTGAAGGTCCAGAGGTGTACTGAAGATGACTGACCTTGGCATATTTATCAAGGTCAAATTTAATATTTGCTTTATTTATGAAGGATGAAACTGGGGTCTCCAAATTCATATTACTTAAGCAACTGGTGATTGACTAGAAGTCTATCCCAGTTGACTGACCTTGACCTATTTTTTCAAGGGTTTATTATGGTCTGTCATGAAGAAATATATCTAGGCTTTCCAAATTAATACTATATGTATACATCTGGCAAAGGTCCAGACATGTACTGAAGATGACTGACCTTGACCTATTTTATCAAGGTCAAATTTTAGTATTTGCTGGGGACTCCCAAATTCATATTGCTTATGCAACTGGTGATTGACTAGAAGCCTATCCCAGTTGACTGACTTTGACCTATTTTTTCAAGGTCATATACTGTTTATTACGATATAACATGAAGAATATAGCTGGGCTTTCCAAATTAATAATATGTGTACATCTGGTGATGCTCCAAAGGTGTGCTGAAGATGACTGACCTTGACCTATTTTATCCAGGTCCGATTCTATTCAGTACAATATTTCATGAAAGATAATATCACTGACCTTCACCTATTTTTAAAAGGTCAAATTCTATAAGTTAAGTCTAAGATCTCCGAATCCATGTTCCCGATGCAATCAAGTTAGAATTGACTTGAAATTTTTTGAAGATGACTCACCTTCATCTATATTTCCAAGATAAAAGTACTTGATTTGATTATAAGCTTTTTAGAAGAGTATATTTTGAGCTAAGAATTCGGTCATGCTCTACTAGAACCTCAGGCCTTGGTAAAACCTGAACTACAGTCAACCCTACTAGATCAGATTTTTGTTAATCTAGTTCTAAAAATACACTGATGATATTATACATTGCATGATTGCAATAACTGATAGCCGAGGGGTATTGAAGCCCAATGGGCTATTTTTAACAAACTAACTTAGCTGGGGATAAACTGAACTGTAGGGAAAATAAAATTACATTTCTTAATGAGAGGTGTCAGTTCCGACCCACTGTCGCCAGTTCCGATCCAGCCTCGTTTTGACATTCACCTTTGACCCAGATATAAACAAATGTAATCATCAACATGATAAATTTTTCGCCAAAATAGATACATAGTACCATATGATAATTATATGTGAGAAGCAAAACATCAAAACTTTGATCGGAAGCGCTGGCAGACGACACGGTTTTTACCCCTCAGCCTATTAGGCTGCGGGGTCTTGTCGTTGGCATGTACGTCCGGTCGTCCGGTCGTTCGTCCGGTCGTCCGGTCGTCAACAATTCTTGTGATCGATCTAGAAACCGAACCGTTGCTTCTAGAGACTTCAAATTTGGTATACAGAAGTGTTGGGTGGTCAACCACAAGCCTATTGAATCTGGACCCGATTGGTTGGAAACTTTGGCGGCCATCTTTAATGTATGCGAAACCATCACAGCTTGTTACCAAGCTTTTTTTAGAACGACTTACCCTAGGCACACCAAACTTGCCGTGCACATCCATATGCTCATGACCCAAAACCCTATTGAATCTGGACCCGATTGGGTGGAAACTTTGGCGGCCATCTTTAATTTATGTGAAACCATGAATCTTGTGTATCTCGGAAGCCATTTTGCTGTTCAGTGTGAAACTTTGTAGAGATTATCGATACATCAAGAAACTTTGAAGGAATGACCAAACCAGTTTTCCTGATTAGGTGAAAGCCTTGGTGGCCATCTTTAATTTATGCAGAATCTTTAATGATGTATTTCTTTGATACCATTGAAGTGTTCTATACGAAACTTCTTGTTACCAAGCTTTCTTTAGAACGACTTACCCTAGGCACACCAAACTTGCCGTGCACATCCATACACTCATTACTCAGAACCCTATTGAATCTGGACCCGATTGGGTGGAAACTTTGGCGGCCATCTTTTATTTATGCGAAACCATTAATCTTGTGTATCTCGGAAACCATTTTGCTGTTCAGTGTGAAACTTTGTAGAGATTATCGATACATCAAGAAACTTTGAAGGAATGACCGAACCAGTTTTCCTGATTAGGTGAAAGCCTTGGCGGCCATCTTTAATTTATGCAGAATCTTTAATGATGTATTTCTTTGATACCATTGAAGTGTTCTATACGAAACTTGGTATACAGCATCGATGTATCAAGAGACTTGACTTGCACTGAATAACCATATCAATTCTTCTGAGAGGCGGGAAGGATGGCCGGCCATTTTTAATTTATGCAAAATCATTAATTATCTCTATCTCTGATACCGTTTAAGTGCTCGATATAAAATTTGATAAACATCATCGATGCAGCAAGAGACTTATGATGAATGACAGAACTGGTTTCTCTGATTGGGTGGAAATCTTGGTGGCCATCTTTAATTTATGCAAAATCTTTAACGATATATATCTCGGATACCATTTAAGTGTTCTATATGAAACTTGGTATACAGCATCGATGTATCAGACACTCGCAATGAAGATCAGTTCCTCTGAATGACCGGAAGGATAGGCGGCCATCTTTAATTTATGCAAAATCATTAATGATCTCACTCTGATACCGTTCAAGTGCTCGATGTAAAATTTGATATACATCATCAGTGCATCAAGAAAATTACGATGAATGACAGAACTGGTTTCTCTGATTGGGCGGACTTTCTACATCACTAAGGAGCCACTGTTCAGCGACTAATGTTGTCATACTTGGAGACTTCAACAATGACTTCGCTGTCGACTCGGCTGAAACAACCAAGATAAACGACTTCTTCCAAGAGCATCCATGGGCTCTTTCCCTTAATCCCTTACAGAAAATTAAGATTGCAGAGAGATTGCAGAGAGATTGCGGAGTTAGCTTGCGGTAGCTTACAATGTTAGCTACCGATAAGATCCCATTTGAAACATTGGGAGCTTGCGCTAGCTCCCGATAAGGCCGGTAGGGTGGCTCCCGCAAGGTAGTGATAGCTCCCCGCAACCTAGCGCAAGCTTGCGCCAGCTCCCGATTGTAGCTCCCTGCGAGCTCGCGATACCTCCCCGCAAGCTCGCGATAGCTCACCGCAACCTTGCGCTAGCTCCCCGCAAGCTGCTACCTTGCCGGGAGCTACCGATAAGCTCCCATTTGAAACATTGCTAGTTTGCGCTAGTTAACGAAGATCCAGAGTTGTATTACTGTTGTAGGGTTGCGCGAGCTAGCGGTAGGTGGCGCAAGCTAGTGGTAGGTTGCGCAAGCCAGCGACCTATCAAACTTGATCCACAAAATCAGTGACCCTGGTTCAGCCTACAATTTCACAAATTCATTATGTAGGTCAAGATCAGAACAAAGACAGGGTGAGCATACATGTACTATATACACCAGCTATTTGAATACATGCAGAACAAATTAGGGGAAAAGATCTGAATTTTGCAAAAAGGTAGATTAACTATCCAATAAAATTAAAAGTTTTATAGCTAATTGAGGTTAACCATGGGTTAACTGAATAATGACCATCCATTTAGTTTGCTTAAGAAATAGCCTAGTACTGGTATCAAGTGAATCCAAATTGAATTGCTATTCATCTTTAAGAAATAACATGAGGTGAGTTTCAGTGGATTACTAAATGCATTATATGCCTTATACTCTACACCAGGTCTAAGTTAGAAAATTCATAATTAAACCCTCTCCTACTCTCACTATGTTAATTCACTTCAGGCAAAACTCAGCTATGATTGCTTGATCATTTAAAAGAGCATGTACTTACCAGAAACTAATGAAACAACATGAAATGACTCTAGATACATCCATTGAACTGAGATGTATAACAGCTTCTCCCTCCAATTTTTCAAATGCTGACTGCATCACACACCATCCCTCCCCGTTCAAAAGTAGTCCATTTCCAGGGCAGGAAATACCAAGAATAAAAGGGCACTAATCCCATATCTAAAGAAAGTTTATCATTCACAAGAATGTGAAAACATAAGTAAATATCTGTAGCACTGCAGAGAACAGATTTTTTGTCCTTGTGTGGAAGGGAACTTTGGAATTTTATTATGTATTCCTACACACTGGTCACGATCGAGACTGACCCAGATTTTCCAGATGTTGGTTTAAGGAAGGCCTATATAGCTGGACAGGAAAAGTAATGGTGTGGAATCTCAAGAATACAGAGACTATCAAATATCTCAAACTTGCGATAGCTCCCGCAAAGTTGCGCTACCTCTCGCGAGCTAGCAGGTTTGAAACTCTGCGATGATGGTAGGTAGCGCAAACTTGCGGTGAGTACTAGAAACAATCTATGATAGTGAGCGCGAGGTAGCGGGTATCTCACGCAAGCTAACGGGTAGCTCCCGCTGGCTCTCGCGATCTGCTGGTTAGCTCGCACTAGTTCGCGCAAGGTAGCGGATAGCTCGCGCAAGGTAGCGGATAGCTCGCGCAAGGTAGCGGATAGCTCGCACAAGTTAACATATGAGCTCCTTAGCGGGAGCTCCCCGCAACCTTAAATTTCTGTAAGGGCAACCACAGATCTTAGGACAACCATTGCCCAGATTTTCACCAATTTCAAACTCACAGATATACAATTTGGTGTCCATGAAACATATTATTCATATCACAAGGCTGTTTGGATTGCCATCCACCCATCCTCATCCTCTGCTTGATCACAGATGGAAAGAGACAGAAAATCAACTGGTACACAGGGATTCATACAGTTATTGCTATCAAAGACTTTTATTATTGTTTAGATTATTATTAGGGTTCAAAGCCAAAATGGCTTTAAGCCTTTTCTTTTTGTTCAGAATATTTCTGTTCTTCCGCCATATTTTTCGCACATGCTATGTCAAAATATTTATTATAATCCTTCAATGCATCTAACATCCCACACTGAATTTATCATATTTTAATCTTTTACAAGCCACTGCTAAAGCATCTTCTGCATTCAACCAAATCTTTCAGGCTTTTACATATGCATTTTTCATTCATTGTGTACCAATATACACTGACTAAAACTGTCTGGCTGAGGGGTTGTTGCACCTTTTAGGTGCTGCCTCATGTTGACCAACGGCGAGTCCTGGTGTTTGTACTTAGACCGATGTAGTCGTGTGTATGGAGTGGGTCTGCAAAGCTGTCTCCTAACAAAATCAGTGAATGCATAATACAATTTAACCATGATTGAGAGGTTGATCAACTTGCTTGAATACACTACATTTTTATGATTTCGCGTGATCATGGTTATGACAAGAAGCAATATTTTGGGAAGTGGGTCGGAACTGGCACTGGATAGGAACTGGCAACGTCACTGTAGTTATTTCTTTCATCCCATGGGCCATGTGTAACATTTAAAAAAATTATATATTTTTTTAAAAAATATATAAAACAGGGGTTGAATTGTGAATAATATTGTGAATATTTTTTAAAAATAATTGTTTGTTTCACGTTAACATCAACTGCTTGACAGGATATGGGGCAACAGATAAACAGAGGACAAATGGACAAAAGACCCGTCCGACACTTAAGTTTCAGGCCAGGGCAATAAGATCACAACTGTACATGGTTTTTTTCCCCCTGTAGATATGTGGACTGTCTGTCCGTCCGTGTGTCAGTGTATCCATCCATTCATCTGTCGGAGTTGTGGATTGGGTTTGCTTTTCGCATGCCATAACTCACTGCTATTTATCCAAACTTCTACACCCATAAAAACATGTTGGTCTAGACTCTTAAGGGGCTGAGGAGTTGTAGCACCGCTGGTGCCTCATGTTTTTCCATGAAATGAAAATTTGCTTGGAGAAATATTCAAAAATTGTTCCATTCTTGGGTTGCCAAGCATTTATATAGGATTGCTGACATGATGATTCCCTTTTGGTGCAAACCAAATTGCCATTTAGATGAAAAATCACAATTATCTGACTTAACATCAAAATTTCCATAACTGACCCATTATCACGATTAAAGTTTTTTATTCCATTGAACTCTCGTGTGCCTTCTCCCTAGAGCTTTAGATTTCACCTGCTTGTTTTTCGTGGTATTTGATCATCATCACGTGGCACCATAGACATGAATGCAGGTAAACCTGTGTAACATGATATCTTCTAAACAACTTGTTTGATTTCCATGAAATTTGTTTATAAATATCTTGCAAGATAGACAAAGAACTGATACAATTTTGGTGGTGTTGATGAAATCATGGAGGTGTGTTTTGGGATCTCCAAAAAAGTTTTTTTTTCATAAAAATGGAAATTTACTTCTTTGAATCAGGGAATAGTAATTCTAGCTTGCTGAACATGAATATAACATTCCCGGTGTTATAATTCACATTCCTTGTAAGCAAAATGGTCATTTTTTTTTATGAAATTCTCATGACTTTAATAATAAGTCCAATATCAGATTTTGCTTCGTCATGTAGTTCCGTGATATTTGTCCATCATTGGTTGGCACTTTAGACTGTAAACTTATATAGCACAATTTTTTTTTTTATAGTGTAGTTTTAGTGCTATCGCTCATACGGATTTTGCAGCCCATGCATCAATGCTTTATTATGCCCCCCCTCGTCTGTCCGTCCGAATTTCTTGTCCGCGCAATATCTTGGTTAATATTTGATGGACAGGATTGAAACTTGCATGGAATGTGGCCAGTGCCTCATAGATGTGCAGCGTTGAGTTTTTTACCCCTCAGCCCATAGGGCTGTGGGGTCTTGTCGTTGCCATGTACGTACGTCCGTCCGTCCTAGCATCCGTCCGTCCGTCCGTCAACATTTTCTTGTCCGCTAAATATCTTCAGATCTATGAAGTCGGGCCTGACCAAACTTTGGTGAGAGCTTCCTGAATGTTGACAGATGAAATGATTAGATTTTCAGATGGCTATGATGATGTCATGATTTTTAATTATTTTTTTTATTATTTATTGATGGCGTAGCTTTTGCACTGTTATCTATGCCCATCAACATGTTCTTGTCCGCTGAATATCTGCAGATCTATGAAGTCGGGTCTGACCAAACTTTGGTGAGAGCTTCCTGAATGTTGACAGATGAAATGATTAGATTTTCAGATGGCTATGATGATGTCATGATTTTTTTAAAAAAAAATTATTATTTATTGATGGCTTAGCTTCTGCACTGTTATCTATGCCCATCAACATGTTCTTGTCCGCTGAATGTCTGCAGATCTATCAAGTCGGGCCTGCCCAAAATTTGGTGAGAGCTTCCTGAATGTTGACAGATGAAATGATTAGATTTTCAGATGGCTATGATAATTTCATGATTTTTTATTTTTTTAAATTTTTAATTTATTGATGGCTTAGCTTTTGCACTGTTACCTATGCCCATCGGGAACCCTTGGTTGCATGTTTCGTTGTGAATTTTGAAGGTTCCCTGATACAAGAAAGCCTGGTCCATTCATGATTATTATTGAATGAAGGACAACATTTTTCTTAAATTTTGCTATTAAATCATTCTATTCTACATCATATGATTTATTCTAAAACTTTTGCATGAACCATATTTGTGTCCACGCATTTAACTGGTACAACATGCTTCAATTTTTGTCACCAAACATGTTACTGTACCTTGGAAATTATGTAAAACGAGTGATTAGGAGAGTCCATTTTTAGCCTGACTGTGCAATTTTGAATCAGTTTGCATACCTGGAGCTCCCCCTAAATAATGATAAGGGTTGGCCTGTGTCAATAAGTGTGTTTACTTGTTATCACACTTGTGCAATGCATAAATTGCCACTGATAAAGCTACACTTCCTTGTATGCTGTAATCCCAGCACATCACTCACGTGAAACCGAAGTCTGTTATATACGGTATCCAAGGATTTTTTGCAGGTTCCGATCCCAAACTCCCAGTTCCTTTTCGTAATTCATTATTGAGGGTCCAATTTTTTTAAGTGAATTTCGGCGCAAAGAGCCTGTGATCAATCACAAAACAAAGGTTTATTAACATGAAATTCAATACCCAGCTATGCAATCGGATCGATATTGAGGCTTTCAGAAGCTTTTTCTAGGAGTATTTCCTTCAGAAATCTTTCAAATTGAACAAAAACAACACTTTCGTTTTTTGTTTCATTTGAGTTTTGGGTGCCCATATGTTTTCCAAAACTAAACTGGCTCTAGATGCAGCCCTGATCCTACTTGACTAAAAAAAAACAGGCTGAGGGGTCCACGCACCTTTTAGGTGCTTGCCTGCAATTCATGTTTCGAGTTCCGGTATGATTTTCAAGAGTTATGGCCCTTTTTACCCAAATTTTGGCCGAAGGGTATTGTCGTCGTCATGTACGTCCGTCCGTCCGTCCGTCTGTCCGTCACACCTTTCTCGTTACCAAGATATCTTTAAAACGACTTACCCTAGGCACACCAAACTTGCAATGCACATCCATATGCTCATGACCCAGAACCCTATTGAATCTGGACCCGATTGGTTAGAAACTTTGGCGGCCATATATAATTTATGCGAAACCATTAATCTTGTGTATCTCCGGTACCATTTCACTGTTCAGTGTGAAACTTGGTATAGATCATCAATGCATCAAGAAACTTCAAAGGAATGAGCAAACCAGCTTCTCTGATTCGGTGGAAACCTTGGTGGCCATCTTTAATTTATGCAAAATATTTAATGATATATATCTCTGATACCATTCAAGTGTTCTATACGAAACTTGGTATACAGTATCGATGTATCAAGAGACCTACAATGTATAACCACATCTGTTCCTCTGAGTGGTGGGAAGGTTGGGCGGCCATCTTTAATTTATGCAAAATCATTAATGATCTCTATCTCTGATACCGTTCAAGTTCTCAATGTAAAATTTGGTATACATCATCGATGCATCAATAGACTTACGATAAATGACAGTTCTGGTGTTTCTGATTGGGCGGAAACCTTGGTGGCCATCTTTAATTTATGCAAAATCTTTGATGATGTATATCTTTGATACCATTTCAGTGTTCTATACGAAACTTGGTACACAGCATCGATGTATCAAGTGACTTGCAATGAATAACCACATCAGTTCCTCTGAGTGGCGGGAAGGATGGGCGGCCATCTTTAATTTATGCAAAATCATTAATGATCTCTATCTCTGATAACGTTCAAATGCTCGATGTAAAATTTGGTATACATCATCCATGCATCAAGAGACTTATGTAATGAATACCGGTTTTTCTGATTGGATGGAAACCTTACAGGCCATTTCTAGTTGCAACATTTTTCATAATCTGTATATTTGTCACTTGACTACTTGGTGTTCCTGAAATCTTGGTTCAAATTGAATACATTATGAATGGCTGGCGCCCAGAGCCGAGGGGTTTTCAGATGCGCAGCTTCGTATTCTGAAATCTCTGTGAATGAGACTTGTCCGGGCTGGATCTTGGTTAATATTATATGGACAATTATGAAATTTGCAGGATATGTTGTCAGTGCCCTGTAGTTGTGCATGGTGAAGTGTCTCCGCATTTCGCATATATTTTCAAGAGTTATGGCACTTTTTTCTTCAAATTTTTGTGAATTGGGACTTGTCCGGGCTGGATCTCGGTTAATATTGTATGGACAATTATGAAATTTGCAGGGTATGTGGTCAGTGCCCTGTAGTTGTGCAGCGTGAAGTTTCTCCACATTTCGCATATATTTTCAAGAGTTATGGCCATTTTTTCTTGAAATCTTTGTGAATTGAGACGTAGGGCTGGATCTCGGTTAATATTGTATGGACAAGTATGAAATTTGCATGATATGTGGTCAGTGACCCATAGGTGTGCAGCGTGAAGTTTCTCTGCTTTATTTTCAAGAGTTATGGCCCTTTGTTTATCAAATCTACGTGAATGGGATATATTTATTTGTCCAGGCTGGATCTCGGTCCATAACCAATTTGGACCAGGAAAAGGGCTATATTATATGTTATTCTACATTCCAAAGCAGACGACATAGGTCCTGAAGTATGAAATTGCCCCAAAAAGAGTGAATTGGGTGCAAAATTCAAAGTTCACTGATCGCTTCATAATTTCGCCACAATATACCCTCAAGGAATGTAGGTCTCATAACCAGGTCATATTTTCGGATTTGGCGAAAGCCCTGGCGACCATCTTGCATCAAAACATCGTATTATCACTTGTTGGTTGATACTTGGAATATGTATTACATGTATGTGAGGCATGGCAAAGAAGTGACTGAAACAGAATTTTTATAATTATCCAAATTAGGCCTCCACCAACCAATAAACAACAGAACAATGGCGGGGCAGTGCCTGATTGCTTCCTTCCTGTGTTTATTAAGGCTGCCGCTACGCATGCAGCCTTATTGGATCAGCTTGGCCTCATGGGGGCCCAAATCGCTTTGTCCGCAAGATTGCGAAAAGTTGAGAGCTACCGTCACATGCAGGGCCAAATGTGGAGAAGATATTGAACTAGAAATTCGTAACAATTTGGGCTGTCTCAGATAAACAGAAGTCGGTTTTTCAAGCCCAAATTGTTCATCTAAGATTCTGAACCGGAAGTTCAAAATCCAAAATCCAAAAAGAAATACTGCGCGGAAACGTCTTTGCGCATACGGCAAAATGGGCTCTCGCGAGACTTTTACGAGAGCTGCTTGGAAGTGATCTCCCTCGTTGAGGGCGCTGTACGTGGTTAGCGAATAAAGAACGTTGCTTGAAAGGCAAAACATGGATAAATAAAAAGAACTGCACTAGATTGACTGGCACGATCTGGCGCTTTCAGCCTATATTTCTATCGACTGTTCATGCCTGGCAACATCAATTCGATAACTAAACCGGAACAAGCGGAGTGATCCCTACGTTTTATTGCGGAGAATAAAACTTTGTCATGAGTATTTTAATCTGAAGAAAATCGTGCTTGCCAACACGGGCAGCTAACACATGAACATGAATGTTGCGTTGCCCGTGCCGATTTTGACTTGCTCCAGACACGCTAACGTAGCACTCGCGTGTTGATCTAGTGAAGGCAACAACAACAATTATTTTGCTTGATTATTTGTCACGACAATTCAGCATTTTCATTTGGGAACTCGACTTATCTCTTGAAGAATTCATTATCCACTAAACACAATTTTTTTTGCGCGTGTTTCGCGCACATTTTCCCATTAATTTAATTGGGGCAAAACTCAATTTCAAAATTTCTCAAAAATTCAATTCTTCAAATTCAAGTTTTTATTCTGGGTTACCTAGATGAAAAAGTGGCTAAAACCCCCCTGCTGTTATGATATTTAAGAAAATATCGTTCCAACAAATTTAATCTCATAATTGAACCTTTTGTTGACATGTTACACTGAACTCCCTAATAGTGGAACAGTCTGGTGAGAGAAATGAGCCCACCGAGTCAACATGCTGAGGGCATTTCACGTTTCGCTTAAGACTGCCCTTAGCTCAACGCTATGATTCGGCATGTATTCCACACGGTGCCACCTCTCGGCTGCAAAGGACATATAATTTCTGGAGGGACATAATCCTGTTCAAAAGTTGTTCCTGAAGCATCAAGTCACATGCCCGCCGCATTTAAACGAGCCAATGAAATTATCTGTATTTAAATATTTTGACCTGGGCATCTCCGAGTGCAGAGGGTCAAGACTGGGAGATTCTATGCGAGACAAAAACGAAGTTGTGCGAATCAGCTATTTTAGTTCTCACTCTAATGGAGCATGCTTCTTTGTTTTTCTTATGAAAAATCATATTACAAACGACCTTACCTATTTCAAAAAAATAAAATCGGCGACAGTTCACAGGAAAATGATATGCTTTTTTATTTTGTGATAGGGGCATTTCGAGGCCCACCAAGAGATCATTTCAGTCAATGGCTTTCTTCGTTTTATGAATGTGATTGCGCCGTTGTCGGATCTCACGGGACCAATCGGATGTGACCAATTGGGAAATGCCCTAATATACTCAGATATCACCCATTACTGCATGGCTATGAGCAGAAGTTTCTATGTATGATCGTGCCATGCGTTAGGATGATGATCAACATCATGAAGTGAGGACACTGATCTTGGCAATGCAGAGCTAGAGGAAGGAGATAAATCTGTCAGTGTCATCAACGTCTCCCGATCGAGAGAGAAAAAAAAATTGTGTGTTCAAATTCTACAATGCATGAAAAAAATGGAGAAACTACATGTAGTTGGAATACATGACAGTATGGTGATAAAAAAAGTTTCAGTAGGGGTGACAAGCTGAAGTACCAGGAAAACATGTAAAGAAAATAACAGTATTTTCGTTATTTTGGGATAACACTATCTTAGAATAGCACAAATTCTAGTGCTGAAAATTTGGTCGAGTCCCGTGCGGGATTCGAACCAGCACTGTATCACTTTCTAAATGATAAAAAATATATCTATTCAGCTTTGGAAGCTATGTCATTATGATCATCAGAGGGGTACTGTATGTTCGCATTCAAGACTATAACGGTCTGCTACCTCCTATTTTGTGGGGGGCCCGTTGGCCGATTGGTCGAGATCGCCGACATACAGTGCTGGCGATTAGGTGCCTGACTCTGGGGTCGCTGGTTCGAATCCCGCATGGGACTTGTCCAAATTTTCAGCACTAGAATTTGTGCTATTTTAAGATAGTGTTAACGAAAATAACGAAAATACTGTTATATGATCACTTTCTAAATGATAAAAAATATATCTATTCAGCTTTGGGAGCTATGTCATTACGATCATCAGAGGGGTACTGTATGTTCGCTTTCAAGACTACCGGTCTGCTACCTCCTATTTTGTGGGAGGCCCGTTGGCCGAGTGGTTGAGATCGCCGACATACAGTGCTGGCGAGTAGGTGCCTGACTCTGGGGTCGCTGGTTCGAATCCCACACGGGACTCGACCAAATTTTCAGCACTAGAATTTGTGCTATTCTAAGATAGTGTTATCCCAAAATAATGAAAATACTGTTATATGATCACTTTCTAAATGATAAAAAATATAAGTAAAAAAATAGTTACTTCTGGACGGTAACTTTCAAAAACCTGAACGGATTCTTTGCAGATTTGGTATGTGGATAACTTGCCACAGGATATCACTCGAGATTGCTTTCCATGCTGGGTACTGAATGTTAAGGTTCCAAGCCAAATCAGTAGTTTCAACGTCAGTCGACTTCAGACTCTGAAGCATCAAATTAATTGATGGAATAAATTATCAAATTATTGTACTTCGTACATTTCATCCTGTTATGACTCAAAAGTAACTAAAGCATTACACATAACACAACCTATACACATGATCAAATTTTGGGAAATAGGAAAAACTATGTATTTCTAAAGATCACAGTCAAACATAATACGAAGCTGCGCATCTGAAAACCCCTCGGCTCTGGGCGCCAGCCATTCATAATGTATTCAATTTAAAACAAGACTTCAGGAACACCAAGCAGTCAAGTAACAAATATACAGATTATGGAAAATTTTGCCATTAGAAATGGACTCAAACGTTTCCGTCCAATCAGAGAAACCGGTATTCATTACATAAGTCTGTTGATGCATCGACGATGTATACCAAATTTTACATCGAACATTTGAAAATTATCTGAGATAGAGATCCCTAATGATTTCGCATAAATTAAAGATGGCCGCCCATCCTTCCCACCACTCAGAGAAACTGATGTGGTTATTCATTGCAAGTCTCTTGATACATACATTCTGTATACCAAGTTTCATATAGAACACTGAAATGGTATCAAAGATAAACATCATTAAAGATTTTGCATAAATTAAAGATTGCCACCAAGGTTTCCGCCCAAGCAGAAAAACCAGAACTGTCTATTGATACATCGATGATGTATACCAAATTTTACATTGAGCACTTGAACAGTATCAGAGATATAGATCATTAATGATTTCGCATAAATTAAAGATGGCCGCCCATCCTTCCCGCCACTCAGAGGAACCGATGTGGTTATTCATTGCAAGTCTCTTGATACATCGATGCTGGATACCAAGTTTCATATAGAACACTGAAATGGTATCAAAGATATATATCATTGAAGATTTTGCATAAATTAAAGATGGCCGCCAAGGTTCCGCCCAATCAGAAACGCCAGAACTGTCATTTATCGTAAGTCTATTGATGCTTCGATGATATATACCAAATTTTACATCGAGCACTCGAACAGTATCAGAGATATATATCATTGAAGATTTTGCATAAATTAAAGATGGCCGCCAAGGTTTTCACCGAATCAGGGAAACTGGTTTGGTCATTCCTTTGAAGTTTCTTGATGCATCGATGACCTATACCAAGTTTCACACTGAACAGAGAAATGGTACCTAAGATACACAAGATTAATGATTTCGCATAAATTAAATATGGCCGCCAAAGTTTCGAACCAATCAGGTCCAGATTCAATAGGGTTCTGGGTCATGAGCATATGGATGCGCAGTGCAAGTTTGAGATGCCTAGGGTAAGTCGTTCTAAAGATATCTTGGTAACAAGAAAGCTGTGATGGTTTCGCATAAATTAAAGATGGCCGCCAAAGTTTCCAACCAATCACCTCCAGATTCAATAGGGTTCTGGGTCACAAGCATACAGATGTGCACTGCAAGTTTGGTGTGCCTAGGGTAAGTCGTTCTGAAGATATCTTGGTAACGAGAAAGGTGTGACGGACAGACGGACAGACGGACGGACGGACAGACGGACGGACGGACAGACGGACAGACGGACAGACGTACATGACGACGACAATACCCTTCGGCCAAATTTTGGCCGAGGGGTAAAAACCATAAAATCACACAGATAACGGCAGCCTTTCGAAGTCCACGAGTTCTAGTATTCATTATACATCCTTTTTTACAATTCATAATGTTATAAACATTATGATTTAAATATGGATTGAAAGGACATTGGGGCTGCTAGTGCTGGCATATATGTGGCTGCTGTGTTGCAACAGCCTTATGGTTCAATATATATAAACCTAGGCTACATCAGATCCTGCTTACACACACATAACTAAAATGCAATCAGAGAAAATATGCTGCCATCAGTGTGGCATGATACTGTGTGGAGAATTGCAAGGATTCAAGAGGGCTTGCATGAACTCTTGGCATTTTGGTCAAATAGACATACTGTAAAACTGATATTCTCCTTTAGCTTGCAGGCCTATACTGTATGCCTGTATCATGCTGACCATTCAAGTAATAAAATCTGTGGTTGACTTATGGCATAATTGCACTTTACAAAAGGGACCGCTTGTGTTAACAAAGTAACTTCCTTTCCAGAATCATTGCTACTTCTCTCTCCAGTACTGATATAATAATTTGATCCTGTTCATATGGCTATCCCAATTACGCTATAATTGTTTAGTGAGTGTGAAACCCTGAGCTTCCAGATGTCCAGAGATGCCTTCTGGTCAATTTTCAATGAGTAAAATCACAAATTATCACTCGGTTAATGCTCAATTTCTTTGTTTTATGTGGAGGTCCCCAGAATTTATTTGAAACTCGTGAAATGGCACATACCGTTGCATTTTGACAGTATACATGTAGTTACAACTGTTGATAATTATTTTTTAGACTGAAAAATAGAAAGATTTTTGAAAGTGAAAATTCTATATTTCTGCTATATGGCATGTGCCACCTGGGAAATTTTTATATCTAATTCAAGTAAAATGGTGTGTTCTGGTGCATTTTGACAGAATATTTAGACTTCGAAGATAATATTTAATGATGCCTCAAATGAGACTGAATTGTCCGTGTCATCTACCTGTCCGTCCATCCATCTGTCTGTCTGTCGCGGGTGGTTAAGTGGATTCAGGTTCCAGTTGCTTCAATGCATTTTGCTGAGAATCAACAGGAACTTGATAATCTGATGTCTAGCACTGTAATATCACTTGTCTTTATTGCACCATGTAAGCATCCTGTCTCTGTCTTGTGCGCTGTCCTCAGTGTTTTATAGCGTGGATGGAGGGTGTCTGGTTCCATGCTGCTTCAAAGATTTCTTCTTTGAAGTAGCAGAAACACAACTGGGCTGGGTGGTGCTTAGTTGGTTCGTTGTGATATAGCTGAAATATTGTTGAATAAGCGACGTTAAATTCTATTCACTCACTCACAGTCTGTCTCTCATCTTTCTTGTCATATGCAGCTATTATGACATTATGATATAACATGAAATATAGCTAGGCTTTCTAAATTAATACCACATATGCAACTGATGTTGGACCTGAAGTGTTTGAATATGACTGATGTTGACCTATTTCCTCAAGATCAAAAACTGTTAAGTCACATGTACTCTTAACTGCCAACATGTACACTTCAAATCTAACATTGTCATCATCATCACTGTGGCTGTGGTTGTATTCCAGATGAATCTACCGAAGTTCGTGTGTGTTGCAACAGCCTTATGGTTCAACAGTAACTTAAAACCATGCCGTATCGGCTGAGCTGGTGAAACACCCACCAATTCCAAGCTCTGACATACTACGTCACTGTTGGAATATGGGTACCATGACACAGTGATAGATCACACAGCCAGTGAAGGTTACCGATTTATGTTGGATGTCATTATTACCCAAGTATTATTAGTAGCATTTTTATTTAGCGGCATTTTTATTTGCCGGCATTTATGTTTCAGGTACATGTAGAATAGAACAGCCTAATGCATACAATCAGGAATGAAAAAGGGGTTGAAATCTTTGTTAAAACTTTCATAGTGAAAAAAAGAAAGTGGCAATTTGAAATTTTATTTTTATTCTGATATTCAATTTTTTAATGTCGGCGGGCCCGTGAGACATGAAATGAAGTTGGTGTTGCCTCACACTGAAATATCCCTTCTCAGAGGCACTACTACCAGGGATGATTCCTGATTGCTCGACCTCCAGCATGTCCAAGGCTATGTGCCCCACCCTCTGTCTCATCGTAAGACAATTGCCACATACACCCAATAGAGGGTGTACCCAAATTGGGGACATCTAAAGCCCTGTGAGTGTGATTACCAAATTATGTGTTACACATGTATCTGGAAATGCTTTTCTCCGATGTTTCACACAAGTTTTCATTGTTATTTGAAGGTGTAGGACATTATGAGAGTGTGACCAGTCCAACCAGGGTAGAGGGTGATACAGATGGGGAGAACATCACTCAAATCTCCTGCTCTGGGGATTGTGTTCTAGCACTCTCAGGTATTTATATCACAAGCTTCACTAATGATGAATATTTCTTCCTATTTGTTATGAACACATGCTGCCTATGGAGTTACTACAAGGTATAGCATTAGTGTATGAGCATCGCAGATACCCATGACGTTTGCCATTGTTCATTTTCATTCAAGCAAATTGTGGATATGTCACATGATATTTATACCCTACGTGTGGGGGGGGGGGGGTATACTGGTTTCACATACATATATCCGTCCGTACGTCCAGGCGTATGTCTGTCCGTAACATTTCGTTTCCGAGCATAACTTGACAACCGCTACTTGGATTCCTCTCAAATTTGGTATGCAGCTACCATACCATCAGACCTCGCTTGATTGCGTTTGGCATATGTGCGTCTACAGGTGGAGCCACCTAGGGTCAAAACTTTCTATTGTCGGTCCGTAACACCATGAGACCTCGCTTGGGATTGCGTTTGGCGCATGTGCGCCTACAGGTGGCGCCACCTAGGGTTAAAACTTTCTCTTGTCGGTTATAACATTTTGTTTCCGGAGTGTAACTGGACAACAGCTATTGGATTCTTCTCAAATTTTGTATGTAGCTGCCATACCATGAGACCTCGCTTGGGATTGCGTTTGGCGCATGTGCGTCTACAAGTGGCGCCACCTATGGGCAGAATTTTCTCAGTTGGTCCATAACATTTCGTTTCTGGAGCATACATGTAACTTGAGACCTCACTCGGGATGGCGCATATGCCTCTACAGGTGGCGCCACCTAGGGGCAAAATTTTCTCTGTCGATCCATAACATTTTGTGTCTGACGCATAACTTGACAACCACTTATTGAATTCTTCTCAAAGTTTGTATGTACATCTAGCTACCATACCATGAGACCTCGCTCGGGATGGCGCATATGCCTCTACAGGTGGCGCCACCTAGGGGCAAATTCTCTCTGTCAGTCCGTAACATTTTGTGTCCGGAGCATAACTTGACAACCGCTTATTGGATTCTTCTCAAATTTTGTATGTACATCTAGCTACCATACCATGAGACCTCGCTCAGGATTGCATTCACCATATATGTGTGTCTACAGCTTGAAACAATATCGCTTGACAGTTTTCGCGACCTATTTTTGATGCATGTTGACAGTTTCGCCGGCCTTGCCCATAAACTACTACAACATGTATACTTATATTCCACTACAAATATTGGTCAATTTCTATCAAATGTGCATCCGGGGGTATCTTGTAAGCATGCTCATTGATCATTTCCACCGCCACCCGACGCAATCCCATTCAACTTACTCATGATACGTTAACCACCAACATGTATCTATGCCTTATGGGGGATATCTTGTAAGCAGCCTTACTGATCATTTTGATCAAATCTGTGCATGCCTCAGACTATGCTCTAGTTATGTTTATTTTATTTATCTTTCAGATAGAGGGGATGTATTTGGCTGGGGTAACTCAGAGTATGACCAGCTATCTACAGTAACTAAGGAGACACAGGTACCTGTTGCTAGGCATCTTCCAATCAGAAACTGTGGAAAGGTTGTCATGGTAGCAGCAGGTGGCTCCATCTGTGGGGTTCTTAATGGTAAGGTTTCAGAAAGTAAAGTTCAGGCTAGGAAATTCAATTTGACATGGCTGGATATATTTGTGAAATAATCCAGTGATGCTCAGTGATTTATTCTGTCCAGTTAAAAATAGAATGGAACATATAAAAAAATAATTAAGATATATACTAGTACCTGTATATAGTACATGTTGTATCAAGCTATTTTCCTACAATGCACCACGCTATGAACCATGCATTGTAGTTGATAGCATGGTGCCATCAGCCAGTCTGTCCTATTGTGTGACCAGACAATTTCTCATGTTGCTTCTGATGCAAAGATTCTGAAACTTGGACACTTGATACCATATATATTTGGAAGATTTACACTGGCTTTCTCGCCAAGAAGCAAAACTATTAAGATGATGGCACTTTCTGTATATCCATTCGTCTGTCTGGCCATATCTCTGACAGTTTACTCTCTACAGTGGGAATGTTTTGTCATTAGGGAGAGACGTGTACAAAAATTGAAGTCCGAAGGTTATATTTTGTGAGTGGATACATCATGTTATATGTGTTGTGTTGATGAGATCGAAGGTCAACGTCATTCATCCCAAAAGTCAGGAAATAGTGAATGATTTTGATTTCAGTGTTATAACTCCCAATTCAGGTGTTGGAATGTGACCAAATTTCATGAATACCTCCCAAGTGATGGCTAACAAGAAACCTATTAATTTTGAGATGTTGTAATGACCAAGCTGACGATATATTTTGCAAATCAGAACAAACAAGATTTAAACTAAAAAAAAATAATCCCAGGATACTGGTCAATAAATTTCATATTTCAAAGTTGAACTTTCATTCAACATTAGAATAATAATTATACATTGCGGTGTCCCATATATTCACTAAATATTGAATTCAGCACTAAATATTGAATTCAGCACAATTATCAGTCAAGCACGGTAAACTGTCATAAACCCCAAATTCCAGCAAAACAGTTCCAGCATACTCTCAGCTGCCGCTGATTTATAAACAGTTCCAGCAAACTCTCAGCTGCCGCTTATTTATAAACAGTTCCAGCAAACTCTCAGCTGCCGCATATTTATAAACAGTTCCAGCAAACTCCCAGCTGCCGCTTATTTATAAACAGTTCCAGCATACTCTCAGCTGTCGCTGATTTATAAACAGTTCCAGCATACTCTCAGCTGCCGCTGATTTATAAACAGTTCCAGCAAACTCTCAGCTGCCGCATATTTATAAACAGTTCCAGCAAACTCCCAGCTGCCGCTTATTTATAAACAGTTCCAGCATACTCTCAGCTGTCGCTGATTTATAAACAGTTCCAGCATACTCTCAGCTGCCGCTGATTTATAAACAGTTCCAGCAAACTCTCAGCTGCCGCTTATTTATAAACAGTTCCAGCATACTCTCAGCTGTCGCTTATTTATAAACAGTTCCAGCATACTCTCAGCTGCCGCTGATTTATAAACAGTTCCAGCAAACTCTCAGCTGCCGCTTATTTATAAACAGTTCCAGCATACTCTCAGCTGTCGCTTATTTATAAACAGTTCCAGCATACTCTCAGCTGTCGCTTATTTATAAACAGTTCCAGCATACTCTCAGCTGCCGCTGATTTATAAACAGTTCCAGCAAACTCTCAGCTGCCGCTTATTTATAAACAGTTCCAGCATACTCTCAGCTGCCGCTGATTTATAAACAGTTCCAGCAAACTCTCAGCTGCCGCTTATTTATAAACAGTTCCAGCAAACTCTCAGCTGCCGCTTATTTATAAACAGTTCCAGCAAACTCTCAGCTGTCGCTTATTTATAAACAGTTCCAGCATACTCTCAGCTGTCGCTTATTTATAAACAGTTCCAG